>JAOUZG010049812.1:713370-726245 GCA_026289955.1 Argiope argentata | reverse complement strand
GTGTGTGTGTGTGTGTGTGTGTGTGTGTGTGTGTGTGTGTGTGTGTGAAAGTATTATTAGATGTTTTTTATTAGTGCAGTTATAGTATTATCTTTCTAATCGCCAAAGTTTATAAACCGAAGATAGATCTAGTTCAAAAGTCATTTCAGAAATGTAATTGACATTGAAATTGACATGAAAGGCAAATTTACAATTCCTGAAACTGAGGATTATATTCTCGACTAAGATTAGCGTTTAGATTTAGTTTATTGACATTAAAGATTAGAAATTCGTTTGTGAAGCTTATCATTTCCTTCCAGACTTGTAAATATTAACAAATATTTGTAACAGAAAGAGAATATTGAGTGAATTTATCTACCATCCAAGCTAATATAGAAGTTCAAACTCATTTCTGCATTCGATGAATGGATTTTATAACAGTTACTTTCCAAGAAACAACCAGGAATACAATTTTTACACAATTAAAACTGTTGAAATAAATGAGAAAATTTGACATTCTAAATAATAGTATTTAATGAATACATTGAATTAAGAAAATTAACATTACGTTGTTGTTGTTGTTGTTTTCTTATTTTAATCCTTTATCTTTTATTATTTCCAAATATATGGTTTGAAAAACTTGATCAGTAGAGAAATAATTGATATAAAGTTTAAAATATTATTTCAGCGTTTCAAATATGCTAATTTGTTCATGGTTGTTTTTTTCTATGAGTTTATTATTTAAAAATACTTATTGTTATAAAAATGTTCTTTTTTCGTATTCATAATCAGAGTTCAAAATAAAAATGAATTCTAAAACTATACAATAATTTTTGATAATCATAATCAAATTCTACCTGATCATTAAATATTTTAGCTAACAAACGTTTCAAATGTCGTTTGAATCATATCATTAATCACATATGCAGAGTTAATTCATTAATTACGAAATAAAAAAAGAATTGCAATTAATTAATTTTACATGACTTAAGAGATAGGAAACTATGAAGGTATGAATAATATCTATTTATTTCTTTTTGAAGATTAGCTTTTAGAAAAGTTTCACATGCAATTTCAATTTCTTTTAACATAACGACAAGTTTATTTTTCAGATGCTCTTTATTTTTACTTTTTTTCAGTTGGATATCCGCACAAGAGCTTTAACGGTATGTTTTGATTGGCCAACTAAAATGTTTAAAATAGTATATAAGTCATCAACTAATAGACTTTCTAAATAAAATCTCTCTCATATTTTGACGGAAATTTCAGTGTTTTATTAACATTGATTTTTTGTTTATTTTAACTCTAGATTTGCCATGAATTGGCATACATCTATTTCTTTCAAAATGGTCAAAATAGCTCCTTTCGGTATTTAATTGGAAAATATATGTATAAATTCATCTATCTAGTATGTAGTTAATGTAAAAACATTTTTATACTTTTAATAAAAATGTTTTTACATTAACATCATACTAGAGTTGTGGTGTGTGAAAAGACGGTTTATGTATGTTTATTTAATATCTAATCTAAGTTTCAGTACCATCAATTCTTGTATCAAAACATTGACTCACATGCTTTCTTAGTAATACCCTATAATAGTTTTTAGCAGACGTCCTGGTACAAGCATCACATGTCTTCCCTGTGGTCTGGGCATCCTGGATTCGAATCCCGATTCGAGCATGATTGTTCTTCATCTGTTATATCTGTGAAATGCGCGAATGTACCTCCCTGTAAAAAGGATTTGTGCAAGCGAATGTGAGGCATAAATAGCTAAGACGTACTCTGATGTTGTTGCATGCTCCCATTGGCCAGCAGTGCTGGACCAGGTACATGACTGGATGGGGAAAGACTGCAACTTCTGTTAGTCACAAGAACCAGAGCACCTAGAAATAGGTAGAGGACCGACTTGGCTCTATCACAGGTTCGCTTGCAAAGCCTCTTTATACAGGGGACACATTCACACTTCTCACAGAGAGCACACAGAAGAACAGCCATGCCCTAACCGGGACCTGAACTCAGGATTACCAGAACATGAGGAAGGTACGCTACCTCTATGTTAGAAAGCCGGTAGACGTACTCTTGTTGTAATTGGTGCTACTTAAAACATGGGATGCTCTCTCGGCTTGAAGTGTCATGGCAGAATGGCAAGTGGTTCCATGCACTCCATGGCAAGCGCCATTAGAAACAATGATAGTTTCTATCTGACTGATTTTCGCTTTCACACCTATGCCCACATTTTATTAACACAAACTTATTTCTGTATTCATACTTATATTTATGTGCGTCCCGAATAAGACGTTACAGATCTAAATATAAATGTATGTATTCTCAACAATATTTATTCGAATGATCAAAATAACCTTTTCAATAAATATACATATACATTCATCTGAAAATAAAAATGAAAAACAAAGATAATAATTATGATTATATGTCTTATAAATGTCATTAAAAATTATTACAATATTTTCATAAAATATGGAAATATTTTTTTCTTTTGAAGAAGCTTAACGAAACTTCTTCTCAGAGGGATCACAATGACCCTTTGGTAAATCTTTTGTTGTTACTTATGGCACTTGCCATGGACAAGCCCCACTGATACATCAGCAAACTTTAAGTCGAAGTTATGCTTCTCTTGTTTCAAGTAGCGCCAACTAGGGCCAAGAGTATGACTTTAGCTACACACTCATCACATACGCTTACACATACCCTTTTTTACAGGGGGGGGGGGCAGTAACACATCTCACACATAAGAACAACCATGCCCGAACGAGGACTCGAACCTGGGACCCCCAAAACATGAGGAAGACGCATTACCGCTGTGCCAGAAAACAAGCATTGGTAAACCTAACATTAATTAGCAATATATTTCTTCAACTGCAGGGAATCTAGTAAAGGAGATAAGAGGGTCAACTTTTGAGCAGATATCAAATAGGTAAAGAATAACTGAACTTGTATGCTGTGAAAAAATTTCTGTCCAGCGCCAAAGAGAATGTTAACCTCACGTTTCGAACTCCCAATTTTCAATTCAACTCAATATTCAACTCCCAAGTTATGAAAGCCATTGAATTTGCTAGCTTTAAATTTTTCCAACGAAATCATATTGAACCTATCCGACTTGCTATTGGTTGCTCTAGAGGCATGCGCTGGAGTGCGATTTTCTGAATCATATAACAAACTATTCCAGTAAATCCTGCCTTTTTGCTAGTTTGTTCATAGTTCCTAATATACCACGAAGATGCAGAGCGAAAGTCCAGATGAGAATGACGTAAGTACCGATTTAAATAAATTATGTGATTAATTAGATTAAATTAAAAACATTTTTAATCCTGATTAAATAATGAACTGAAGTATAACTTTTCAAGGCTTCTTGCAAAATGGTGGTGTTTTTCTGGCGTTTTAAATGCATGATTATGAAAAAGGCTAAGTTATTGTAATTGATACAAGTAAAAATTGTTTTAAAATATAATAGTAATTTTCCTTTTATTTTTAATTTGTTCCAATGTATATCTGTCGAAATAAGAACGGAAAGTCTTACAGTATCATAAGTAGTTTTCTGGATTAAGGTTTATCGGACTGAGAAGCTTGCACTTAATATATGCCATTTAAACTATATAGGTTCTAATAAAGTTCTTTAATTGGTGTATCTTTTTTTTAAATATAGAGTAAGCCTTTCACTAAAGTTAACATGAAGAAGTATGTACATACACTAAAACTCCGATACATTCTTATAATAGATTGCCGCGATATTGTATTGTCAGAAGCTCCGATTTTAATGTAGTGTTCTCTGTAGAATTTAACAAAACAATTACCAATTTTTAATCGTATTTTAAAGCACAATGAAATGAATTTACTAAAAACTTAAACTACATATATTCATTCTTTCATTTACTTCAATTTGAAATCTGTGCAATAAATTATGCCGTTTATAGACATCATATCGATTGAAAATGTATTTCAAATTCTTAAAAGATCTACATATTTCCTAGACTTTTAGTAGAATTAATACACTTCATTATGAAAATATCTAATGAAATAATAGGAAAACATTGTTAAGAATATAGCTTACAGAAACTCTTGTGAAATAAAGTAGTATAAACTTTACGGAGCAAACCATAGCAAAGTGCATCTGATCGCATGTGTTGCGGCATTGTAAGACGAATTCTAAAGCATTGTTGTATTTAGCCAATGCAGGGTGTAATAAGTTATCAAAGTATTACTGTACTAACGAATAACTAGTGATTCGTTTGATTAACAGGTTAAAGTTTAGATTAGTGTGCTTCCTGATTTTTTCGCTTATGTGGCAACCCAATGGAATGCTCTTCTAACAACCCTAATGCTGTTATGTTTACAACTTTTAACAATGGGTTGAACATGAACTCCGATTATTTTATAAAAAATACTAAATTAAAAATAATAAATATCGATTAAAGATTTTAATTTTGCTCTTTATTATAATTCAAAGTTTTTTTTTACAATTAAGACATTATTTTATTTTTTAGTGTAAATACAAATAGAAAATGTTTATTCTTGTGCAATTTTTAATTGTCAATATGTGCTTCAAAAAATCGTCTGAATTCTTACTTTATGAAATTGTCTGCATTATTACTTTTAAAGTCAGTTATGGAATTCTTCTTAGTTTTAGTAATTCTTCTTTTTTCTGTAACGATTGGTTTTCTTGATAATCTGTTATATCGGTAATTGAACAAGATTGGATGTCGGTTAAATGGAATGCAAGACAGTATTTCGAACCTGCAGAATGGATGATGAGTGAGTGGAATATATTTTTTTACTAATTGAAGTTATAAAACGATGCATGTTAGAAATGGTGTATGGAAAATGGTTTGATTGTTTTTTTCCTCCGTTCTTTCACTTCTTTTATGTACTGTTTGTGCTATGTTCAATGTGCTAGCGAAGCCGTAGGATGTTTTTTTTAAGTTAAAAAAATTCTACCCTGTGCTTTCTACAGTTTCTGAAGGCATTAAATGCTCTAACTTTTACATTGCCTCCAACAGATAGAACACAGCCTATCTAAAAAAATACTTATCGGTAAAAAAAATCATTATTATATTGCGGAAAGGGGTAACTATAATTATTCTACAGAAGTGTTTGTTAAATTTGCCCTTTATATTTATGGCGACTTGGCATCCTTGGCGCAGCAATGAACACGCTAAACTTCACTGTTAACGAATACAACAATGCATTTGAATTGACATTGATTACTAAATACTGAACCTTTTTCTAAATGCCTCTGAAATCAGTGCTTCGACTTTTTTTCATTAAAGAATTTCTCATGATAAAAAATACTAAACGAGAGGTTGTGAACATTGGCACAAATCTTATTATGAGCTTTTGTTGTAAAACAAAACTAGTTTCTATCGTCTAATATTTTAAACTTTTTTTCTTCAAGCAATTACAAATGGGATATTAAATGTTTCATATAATAAATTACGCTGTAATAGTGCTGCGTATAGCTGGTAATTTGAATATTGTATATAAAGAGCAAGTAATCGGTAACTAATAAAATTCGGTCCCATTTTGATTATTTCTAAATACTTATACTTCGAAACCTGACTATCATTTTGTAGATTTGAAGCTTATTATTGAAAATTACATTTACAATTTTACTTCCAACCTTTAATCCTCCCTTTTATATGATCTCATTGTTTACAATATTGATTATTTCTTCCAAATCCAGTTTAATTGGTATTTAATAAAGATACTTTCCAACCATTTATGGCTTATTCTGGTCCCTTGGAAATTGTAAAAGCAGAGTAATACCAAATGAAAATGTAAACTTCCTTGAGAAACTGCAACTGTAATTACTTGTTGAACGGAACTCAAATTGTAATACTAAATTTCGGAAAAATTCTGTTCTAGAATATACATTTTATTTGAAATGTTTAAGCAACATATGTGTATTTTATGTTGCTGTTTCTTTTGGCACTTGCCTTTGACAAGCTCACTGAGGAAGTCGGCTATGTAAGTCTAATTAGCTTCTCTTATTTTGTAATAGCACCAACTAGGGCCAAGAGTACGACTTTTGCTACTCACTCCTCACATTCACCTGCACAGCTCCCTTTTAGAAGGGGGCACATTCACACACCTTACAGATAGAACACAGAACACACATGTTAGAATCGGGATTCGAACCCGGAACATTCATATCACGGAGTAGACGGTGATTTAGTTAATAAAACATGAAAACGAGATTAGTGACCCGGCCACATCGTACAGCCTACTAAAAACGACATTTCGTGACTCATAATTTGTTAAGAATGCAAATTCAATGAACAGCAATTTAAAAACTCGTAGAACTACTGGCGATAAATGTTTAGTGTGCCCCTTGCACGCCAAGGATGTCAAGTCACCAATAAATATGTTGGACAAAGTAAACGAACACTTCTGTGGAATAGTTACGGTTTTTTACCTATAAGTGGTTTTTTTTTCAGACCAGCTGCACCAGTCTGTTGGGCGTAGAACAAACGTCACAGCAGGCGATGCCTCTGGCATCTGTTGAAGGTACCGGACTAATTTTTTTAAACTTAAACAACAACGTACAGGTTTGCTAGCGGAACCCAGTAGCTTCGCTAGCACATTGAACATAGGGACTGTGTGAATAACAGAAACAGACCAACATCAAAAGAAGAGAAAGAACAGAGGAAGAAGCAATCATATCATTCTCCATACAAAATTTCAAACAGGCATTATTTCCTAAATTCATCAATTTGTTATATATATATATATATATAATATTCCACTCGTCCTTCATCCATTCTACTGATTCGAGTTACTATTTTCCGTTTCACTTTTACCGACATAACAAATTTTTAAGTAAACCAACCGTTTGAGGAAAAAAGAATTCAGAACTATGAAGAATTCCATTGCATCTGACTTTTAAAGTAAGAATGCAGATGATTTCGTAAAATAGACTAGTTTGCCAATCAAAAATTACAAAAGAATAAAGTTCGTTAATTCGTGTTCACATTAAAAAAAATTGCGGTATCTTAATAGTTGTAAAAAAACTTTTAATCATAGTAAAGAACAATTAAAATCTTTCATCGATATTTTTTATTGCTTTTAAATTTAAATGTTTCTTAAAATAGTCGTAATTCATGTCCAACTCAACCAATGTTAAAAAAAAAATAGTAAACAAAACAGCATTAGGGTTGCTAGAAGAGCGTTCCGTTGAGTTCCCATTATTGGCGACAAACTAGGGAGCACACTAATCTTCACTCTAACCCTACTGTCTATTTATAGTAATATTTATTCCTTATATTTCTTTTTTATATATATTTGCAGAATTACTTATACTTTCGTACGACATGTGCTCTTCTGAGTTTCATTCTTACCTTCCTGATGGCGTTCTTTTCATTCATCGTTGCCGTTGAAGCTGGGGAATACTATGAATACGCCGTTATTTTTGGATTTGTGATGATCTTCATGACGTCACTAATCTTTTGTTACGTAAGTTCCTTAATTTTTCTTAAAACACTCATGAAATGTAATAAGAGATCCAAAGGTAATGAAACAAACAGGGCATTGATCGAAAATGGAGGATGAAAAGTTGAGATATATCGTAGGTATGGAACTAATGCATATTAAATCTGTGAGAGTTTGTAATTTTTCCGACACATAAGTTTCGATAAGGGGGGGGGGGGCTAGTATGCTTTATTCTGTCTCCTTTATTCTGGTACAGAAGATTGGATAAGGGAGCCAAGATGTTCAAAATGAAACTGTTTGCTTTGACCCTTTGCAGTCCGATGCCACCTCTGACTCGATATTCAAGACTATGCATCATTTTGTCGTCTTATTTAATTATTTTTCAAACTTAATTGTTAAAAACGTCTAAATAATGGTTGGCAGATGTAGAATAATTTTTCAAAGAAATTCGACTTAAAAGAATATATATATATATATATAATATAATTTCATAGTAATAAACAAATCTTTGTATTAGGTGAATAATTTTGCATCTGTTTTTCGGACTGCAAAGAATTAAAAAGGTTTATCATTAATATCTATATCTTAAGAGAGATTTGAAAAATAACTTCGTTAATATATGAATTTCAAAGTAACATTAAATGAAAGAGTTACGGTTTGCCTCTGATACAACCTACTTATAATAAGTATATGAATATATAATATAGTTATATTAGGTTGGTGAAAAGAAATCCATTATTATTTTACAGCCAACTACTGAGAAAAAAATGGATTTCTTTCCATTAGTTTCCATTTCTTTTAATATGCAATTTTTGAAAATAATGTAAAAGGAAATCCATTATTTTCTGGGTAAGATGGCTGTAAAATAATAATGGATTTTTCCCCAACCTAATAACTAACCTAATATAATGTATTCATGCAATTATGTATTGATAAACTTTAAACATTAATATAAATTTAACTTAAAACTAAAGTCTAGATTTGCTAATTTTAATTCCAATAATAGACAAATGAATAGTATAATATTAAAAATTGAATCGGAGTATAATCGAAACGTATATAAGCGTACGTTCACACTTATAATATGCAATTTCAACTATTCGTTTAATCATTTAATCCTTATTTCAATATATTATAGTATGAAAAGTTTAGTAAGTATTAATATAGAATGCAATAAAAAAAATTAAACTATCTTAGGTTAAAAATTGGGAATTAGAACACAATTAGAAATATTATTTGCTTAAATTATATATTCTTAATTAACTTAATTATAATTTAAGCAAATTTTACTATTTTTGTTTTAATCATTATGTTAATAACGTATCTATATATGCCCTCTTTTTTAATCCAAATAATTAAAAGCTTATGAAACACAGTAAATGGCAACAAGCAATACATTATCTTGAACCCCCAGAAATCAATTATGTTGTGTTGTGAAAGTTTGAAGAAGGAAGTTCCGGCTCGGGTGTCGCCCTCTTCATCTAACTACGGTTTAAAATTACAAGGTTATCCCAAAATAGCCTTAGTGTTGCTTTGAAAACGGAATACTATACCTAAAAATAAATTCTTTCTTTCAAATAATTCGGTGCGTTAGTATGATCCAAGAAGATTCACATGTTTCTCGGACTTCTATTAACAGTAAAAAGGCAAAGTGTGTTGGGCCAATTTGCGATTTTTTTCCAAATAAAGGACTTCACGGTTTTTATCAAATGCAAGTTTCTTTAAATTTACCAGCCCCCCCCTCTCAATGAATTAAATTCATATTTGCAATTAGATGTGAATTGAAAAGCTGATCCAGGTTAGAAATTTTGAAATGCGTCCCAAAATATCTATAGTTGTGGTTCGAAACCTGGTTTGATGTGTAGTTTAACCCCCTTCGTCAAGTTGGTGATAATATGCCAAAGTTGACAACCCCGTTTTTTTTATTGTGGCAACCCTAGGTTATCTTTCTTCTTAACTGGAAGAGCTGACCTGTGCTCTTGCCTGTGATTCACGGTTGGCGAGTTGGCGATTTTCAAAAGTGTGCCAAGCAGGGAATTAAACTACACTTGCTCCGAGACCTGTTGTAAAGGCAACTAAACACAATATTAATTTAACAAATATATGATGAAAAAAAATTTAAATAAATCGCAAAGTATTGTTCGTTTCGATATTCTGACACGATACCCTTTTCGACTATTCTATTTTATGAAAAGGAGAGACGCAGAAAAATGGGCGCATTTCCGGAATTCCATCGTCATTCTTTAGCACTGATTTTCGCCCTATTAAGTACTTGTTTTTCTCATTTTTTTCATATATACGTGAATATCGTGCCATTTCTGACGGGATTATTTTAATTCAGCCAGACAGTAATCCGAGTTTACTTTATTGTTAATTGTGAACTTTACTTTCTTTTATCCTTCCACTCACCCCTATTTTGACCAATTAAACCATCCTAACGCCTGCGTAAAAGCTCGGAGCGTTTTAGAATCCGTTATCAAACAATAGAATACATTTTTTACTTCTTTTCTTCTTTCCAATAGGTTATGCATGAAAGTAAACGAATTCATAGCACCCCGACACAACCATCTGATTGGTTGCCAATTGATTCCCTTCCAACAGAACAACTGGAAGAATCCCACCCCGAATCTCAGTCGCTACCTGAACCGTCTCCTGGACCCTTCTGGAGTGATAGATCCAGACATGACTTCAAATACGTCAGGTGCGTTCTCGGATTGCCACCTGGGGACTCGGATGAGACTATGGGTTCGGAAATGGAAAATGAATACGAAACAATTCCACTCCGAAGAACAAAGCAATCGGGAACCGATTCTGGAAGTAAAGGATCCACATCTGAATCCAGTAACCTATACCAAGACGCAGAATCCAGATGCGAAGGTGCAGCTGCAGCTGATGTTCGATCGCATTCCCCGAAGCCAGGACCTTCAAAAATGGCTGGAAAGAGTTCTGAATCCGGTGAATTCAAATCTGCTGCTTCAACATTGGAAAGTGCATCTGATATATCATTATCCGATTCTTCAGAGAAGACCACTGGGGAAAATCAAACGGAAAAAGTCTCAACAGAATTATCCAAATTATCTTTGGGGGATTCCGAAGAGCAGGTAGCTGAAACGATGGAACAAGATTAATCTACACATGCCGAGGACAAATCGATAAAGAAGCTGCTCAGCAGGCTCAAAATTCCACGGAAATAAAAGTATTTCAAGTCATCGAAATAGGATGAGAAGGCTTTGTTAGTTGAATATTCTCGTTGGTTGGTTAAGAATTCGAAATTAGTTTTTGAATGCCATCTTAAAGCTCTTTTTAAGTATAATACTTTGTGGTTGGTTCATAGAACTCTTCATTTAGTTTTGAATACGTATTTTACTGATAAGTGAAATATATTCAGTAGCAAAAATTTTTGATGTTGCTACTGAATATATATAGTACTTTGAAGACTTGTTTTCAATTTGTATTGCTTCAAAAAATTTTAATAGATATCTTTTTTATAATATCTTTTTTTTTGTTTTATAAATACTTTTTGTAACAAAGGCGGAATTATATTGTGAGTTTATTAAATTTTTAAAGAAAATTATTTGTTTCAACTTTTTTTTTGCATCTTTTAAATTTGGTCAGTAAAATTTACCTTTTCTTTGGGTAAAATATTTTACGTCGCATTTTTGTTTGAAAAAGCAAAACACGTAAGAATAGTCATTTTAAGGAAAATAACAAGTATCAGTGATTTTTTTTTTGCTTTCATTTTCATGCTTTTATTTGTGTAAAATAGCAGAAAAACATGCAAACAGTATTTCTGTTAGTATATCATGAATTTTCTATGATGTTATTTAAATAAGAATATAAGAATAAAAGATACAATAAATATTTTTAATTGCTAATTCACTTATTAAAAAATTCTTTATAACTTATTAAGACATTAGGTAAACCAATTACATATTACCAACTAATTTTCAGATAATTGTTTACTAAAAGGTTTATTTAGTGGAATAAATTGGATTAAACAATATTTTAGATCTACTAAAAATTATATTATGATTTTTATAATTTTTAATGGTTAATATAAAATTTTTTTAAAATAAATTAGAATTATCTTTATATATGTAATATTTCGCAGATTTTTTTTTTCAAATAGAAAATATAACAAATAATTTTATTACAATTGTCAAATATTTAAAATTGCAAAAAGGTTCAAAGTATGTACTTTGTTGTATCAAATTGTCTTTCTTAACTTTTCATAGTGTAACTATCTTTTTTTTATTCCTTTAAGCGCTATTGAAACCTCTATTTTAAGAACTAGATAATACATAACAATGATTATTATTATATGTCCTGAAATTGAAGTGTTCACGAAAAAGCAAATTATGATTTTTTTAAGTACTTTATTTTAAACAGTACAATTTGCTGTGTCGGGTTGTTGATTTTGCTGTTTATTTTGAACCAGGATTAGAATATTCCCTGTTCAAAACCAGATTCAACCAGGGAATCGTAGTGCAAGCAGATTTGGTGCCCATCTGACTGCGGGAAGCAACGTCGCCATTTGGAGCGGAAGTTTAGAGAGATGGATTGCCCAAGGACGATTAAGGTTCCTTCCAATGTTGTCCTCGTGTAGCTGTGAAATAGGTAGTAAATATAAGTAAACTTATTATTCTGAGAAAAAGCCTGTAGTAGCAAGTGATATTTCAGAAATCGTATTCACTCAAATGTGCGATTCATAAATAAGATATTAATTGACGAAAAGTAACATTTTTCCAGTGGTCTTTCCAAACTTTAACTTTGGGAAGTTTAAAATAAAGCGTTAACATAGAGGTATATGAACTATTTAACTTATGGGAAAATAAAATATTTTTGACAATAATAAATCTAAGAAGTAATTGAATATTAAAGAATTTCAAATAATTACATCTAAAGGGAATGAATTTCAGCAACGTGAACTAGTAAAGTTTTGAAAAAAAATGATATAAAATCTTTTAAGAGCATAAATCAAAAACTAAAGAAAAATAGACAAAAAAAAACCTAAACCATTATGAAAATGGGGTAACATACAAGTATGTTCTAGTTATGTGTATGTGCATGGATATATATATATATATATGTGTGTGTGTGTGTGTGTGTGTGTGTGTGTGTGTGTGTGTGTGTGTGTGTGTGTGTGTGTGTGTGTGTGTGTACATGTATGTAACTGCATGTGCATGTATGTATGTATATGTGTGTATCTGTATGTGTGTGTATATGTATGTATATGTGTGTATGTGCATATGTATGTATATGTGTGTATGTATATGTGTGTATGTGCATGTGTATGTATATGTGTGTATGTGTATATGTATGTATGTGTGTGTATGTGTATGTATATGTATGTATATGTGTGTATGTGTGTGTATGTGTGTGTATATGTATGTATATATGTGTGTATATGTATGTATATGTGTGTGTATGTGTATATGTATGTATATGTGTGT
>JAOUZG010049812.1:690593-702211 GCA_026289955.1 Argiope argentata | reverse complement strand
CGATAAATCGTCAATTTGTTGTCTATGTATGTGAGAATTCAAAAACCTCAAACTAAAACAACATCATGCCTTTACATAATAAAACAAATTAAAAATATGAATGAATTTAACATTCATATTTTTCATTGCGTCATCTTTAAAACATTTAATATAACTGCTTTAAAGATGACGTAAAACTCTATAAAGCTGTTATACTATATGCTCATTAGGAAAATTGTTTATATATTTTATATGCATCATCCAGATTTAAAATTCATGCAAGCATTTCAGAATTAGGAACTTAATTTATTTTTTATTAATAGAAATAATGCACATTTATGCACCAAATCTTCAATCATTTCGCCATTTTTTGCTCGTAAAAATTAAAATAATCATTCATTAACAGCCTATAATTGTTGACAGAATAAATTTAACAGACTGTGATTTATCTTGATACCTTCAATGAAGAAAAAAAAGCTAATTAACTAAGTCGTTAATTGCTGATCCTAATTGCCACTTTCGTACAACTATTATTCCCAAGCAAATGTTTCTATAAGTAGTTCCAGGTACGAAATTTTATGTCGTTAATTGCTCTCTTATCCTAAGAATAGTTTCACTACTCGAAGTGATAACAAACTTTTATACTTTATAATGAGCCTGTTCCAACTATTATTATGCACGAATTCAAGACAATTTTACATTTTAATCTTATAAATATTTCGTAGCTTGACGTGCTAATGAAGTGTGGATTCCTGAACATTTATAAGATTCACGTTCAAATAAGATTCATCATTTTGTCATTACCAAGTTTCTGAATGAAATATTAGTATGTTTCCGTGTTTTAAAAATTTTCTTATTGAGGTTCAAAGTGTATTCAAAATCTATTGAAAGAAAGTTATGCTTATTGATAAAAGATTATTAACAAACATTAATAATTTATAATGAACCTGTTCCAACAATTATTATGCACCTCTGTGTTTTAAAAATTTTCTTATTGAGGTTTTAAGTGCATTCAAAATCTATTGAATGAAAGTTATGCTTATTGATAAAAGATTATTAATAAGCTTTTATACTTTATAATGAGCCTGTTACAACTATCATTATGCACTTCCGTGTTTTCAAAGTTTTCTTATTGAGAATTAAAATGTATTCAAAATCTCTTGAATGAAAGTCATGCTTAATGATAATACATTATTAACAAACTTTAATACTTTAGCCTGTTCCAACTATTATTATGAACGAATTCAAGAGAAATTTACATTTTAATCTTATCATAAATATTTCAGATCTTGACGTGCTAATGAAATATGAATTCTTGAACATTTATGAGATTCACGTTCAAATAAGATTCATTATTTTGCCATTGCCAAGTTTCTGAATGAAAGATTAGTATGAATCCGTGTTTAAAAATTTTTATTATTTAGGTTCAAAATGTATTCAAAATCTCTTGAAAGAAAGTTATGCGTATTTTTAAAAGAATATTATTTTATTTTATTATTAATAGAATAATATAAGGGTATAATAATAAGGAATAAAGTAGAAATTTTGTGGTATTTCTAACGTATGTTCCATTAATTTTATACAATAAATACAGCAATACAGCACTTTAGTCTAAGAATATATTCAGTAGTTGAAGTGATAACAATCATTTATTCTTTATAATTAGCCTACTTCAGGGAATAGTTCCAACGATTATTCTGCATAAATTCAAGACAATTTTATATTTTAATCTTATAAATGATTCAGATTTTTGAGTCCCTGAATTTCATAATGTTTTGATAAGTGTTGAAGGAATGTTGATTCAAACTGGAATATCTAATTAGCTAAAATGAGATTGATTTGTTTTATAATCCTACTACATGGAAGAAAGAAAATAATTGTAAATAAATAGATTGAACTGAATTTTCCATGGCATATTTCAATGTATCATGTCAGAACATCATTTCTTGAATGGCCAAGCACCACGTGCTCGTGCGAGTTAAATTATATTTTTTATTTAATTTAATCGTTTCGTTGAATGAGTCACTCTAGTATTGTAAATGATCCAAAAAACTTTGTCCGCATTTATTGTTTAAAAAAATATCACATTTCGTATTTATTTCATTTTATATAATTACGTGCTCAAAACGACATTTTTCTGTGTAAAAGCATACTATTGAGTGTATTGTTACAAACAATTTTTGATTAAAATACTATAAAAATCTAGGAAAGAATTTCATTCTGAACTATTTCATTTTCTTTTTAGGAGAGTTTTATAATAATATTTTTGAACAAAAAATAGTCACACATTCTCCCATTGCAAATGAAAGCTATCAAATAATCTTACGAATTAGAAATTTCGATAAATGCATTTATATGAACAATTACAATAGGTCTTCGCTTTTTATAAAGGCAAAAATTTGACTTACTGGAATTGAAATATTTTTTTCCTTTTGAGCAAAGTATATTTTTACCCATGTCTAAAAAATTTAAATTGACTATTAATGATATATATATAAAATTAAATTGTTTTATAAAATTTTAGGTTTTAAATATGCATTTTATTTTTCAAGGCTGTCAGCATTAATGATGAATGTGAGCTAAATTATTTTTAAGATGTCATTTTGGCCCTTTTACTAATGACCCGGTCCAAGCAGCTATGCATATTCTATATTATCGGACTTGTTTCTATTTCAAATAAATTGTGAAGGATACAAAAAGAAAATAAAAGATTAAAGTGAAATCTGCTATGCATATTTCAAAGTATCATGTCAGAACATCATTTCTTGAAAGGCCAAGCACAAATTGCTCGTGCAAGTTGAATTATATTTTTTATTCATTTCAATTGTTTAATCGAATGAGTCACTTTAGTATTGCAAACGATCCAAAAAACTTTGTCTCGCATTTATTGTTTAAAAAAAATATCACATTTCCCATTTATTTCATTTCATATAATCGCGTGCTCAAAATGGCATTTTTCTAGGTTTTATTTTCTATAATCATTAACTTTTTCTTTTAATGAGAGCTTTTGAAATGCGATGGCAACGCGTTATTAAAAGTTGATTATTCGAGATGCTCGTGCCGATAATAACATTTTTATTTTTCACCGTTGGATTTTTGCTGACGCCAAAAACCTCATGTTCTGACATGATAAAAATGTACGTAATAGTAAAACTAGAATACTTAATAGTAAATAGAAATAACATATTTACTTAATAGCAAATATAAAGACAGTAAAAGACATGGAAGTAGTAAAATATAGACATGAAAGTAATAGAAAAAACATTAAAGTAGTAGTTTAATCAGAGCTTTTGTAAATGAGATGGTAACGTGTTATTAAAAGCCGGTTTTTGAGATACTCGAGTAGATAATAAAATTTATATTTTTCGCCTATGGATTTTATTATTTTTCGCTTACGGATTTTGACACCCCAAAAGCCTCATCCTAAAAACCACAATATGTTCTGGCATGATAAAAATAAAACTTTAAAAGTCAATTATTTTTAATTATTTGCTATTTTAGTTTTATAAATTTACGGATTAAAATGTTTATTTTTCATCTACGGATTTTTATTTACGCCAGGAAACCTCATCCCAAAAAACAACATCATGTTCTAACATGATAACAAACTTGATAACTCGTTTCACATGTTGCGCCTCTCGTTCAAAACAGAAACCATCCCGCCTAGATAAAATTTGCAAGGCTGGTTGAGTCATGAAGAATGGGTTAGAGTCTATGCATATTACAGAAAACACTTCATGCTTTTAAGGAAGAAAAGCGACATTGTTTCATGTTTGAAAAGATTTCATAAATAATAAAACTCCATTGTAAAGAAAACGCCGGGCAAATCTAAAAAGGGTACAAACGTATCCATAAAGGGCCTTTCTGGGGGAACTTGTGTTTCGGCACTTGGCTTTAAATATAACTCAAGAATAACATCACATTATTTTCCCTTTCGAGGGCCTCTTTGTAAAGATGATAAGTCTTTTTGCAAAGAATATATGCTTCGTTTTACTGTTATTTTCATGAAATATATAGAAAATTTCTTTGTAATAGCTCTGGAGAACTTGCTCCAAAATAGAAGAGAAGGAAGAAGACAGTTCTAATAAATAATGTTCACCTAATCTGAAAATGCTGTACTGAATAACGTTGCTATTTTCATCCCTGATTGTAGAATATTGTTTTATTTTATAGTTACACTTTTTCTATTTTATTTTTAGAATTTCAAGTATTTTTGATTAGAATATTTTATCTAGATTTATTTATTGTTGATATTATAAAAAATTATGTTAGATGTAAATCTATTTTTTATGATTTAAATATTATAATTCATTTTTATACTTTAATAATTATTGAGATGGTATTATAATGGATTATAATGGAGTATTATAATGGATGGATGGATTCAGTATTAACACCCATTGATGTGTGCTTAAACTTACGCAGAGGAAGAATTTGGGTAATTTGAGAAATTTGAAAAATAATTAGCAATTTAAAGTGTAAATTTTTTTATTATGATTTTAAAAAATCTGTTTATTGAGAGGGGTTTTTTTTCAGAAATCTTCAGCATTTGAAGATATTTTTATATAATATTCGCTATTTCAAATTCCCTTTATCCATTTTCGTTATGTTTACCACTTTTTTCGCGTCATTTTCCCAGGTTTATTTTATAACGAAAAAATACTTTTCTTATGCTATTTATTTTTTACGAAAATTCATAAACTTTTACCATAAAAAATAAAATGAAATATTTAGTTTGTTCTTAAGTTTTTTTTAAGCCCTTAAAGTCTTAAATTTGTTAAAATACTTGGTTTACGTGCTTTCTTTTTTAAACTAATTTCATTCATGCTATTTAAAATAGTTAATTTTAAATTATTTCTCAATACATGATTTAAAATTTTAAACATAAGATGTTTTCGTACATTTTTGCTGAAAGGCCTATGGAAGATTCTACACATATCGAAATATTATATTGAAAGGTTTTGGAATAAATTATAATAAAAACTTATTTTTAAAAATATTTAATTTTATTATATTTTGGGAAAACTTTCACTGAAAAATAATTTAAAAGTAAATCAGTTGTATATATAATTGCTTAAACTTAAAATAAAAAAGCAACACTTTATAATTTATGAAGAAATTGTTGAAGATATTTACATTTCATTTACTGGACGGGACAGCTTGGTTGGTAAAGCGTTGAACTTATACCCGTTAAGTTGCAAGTTCGAAACTCACCGGCCAAATGATTCCCCGAGTGTGTGGCGCCTGGCGCTCGTTAAATTTTCTTTTTCAAATCTGTATGGGAAGTGGTTAATACAACGATTTTGAAAACCTCAATTATGTTTAAATTTTAAATGGAGTAGTAATTCAATCATTAGTTTTTTCTTATTGATGAATATTTTTTTACTTTATAAAGTCAAGGCTAATCTATAACTGCCATTCACAACTTTTATCACTCCTGTACATCAATAATTCTTAGACACTTTTCTGCAACATTGGATCTTTGAAATGAAAACAAAGAGAAAAAGGAGAAAGACATTTTATATGATACAATACTAAAGTTGAATATACATGAGATTTTATCAAGCAGTAATATCAAATAATGTCAGTGCCCTCTGCATACAAGCGGAGTGTAAAGGATTTCAAAAAAACTTGAAAGGTCTTTGACTAGTCAAAAATGAGAAGTATGGTTGAGCTCGAATTTACAATTCCAAAAAAAAAAAAAAACCATCAAAGATTTGCTTCAAAATGAATGAATGTTGGCTCTATTCCAAATATTGCTGAATTGAATTGAAATCCCTCAAGTGTCTTGGAATGTCTGGATTTTAAAATAGACTTGATTTTAATATTCAATTTAGTTTACATTAGTAATATATTTGATATTTGATTCATAATTAATAGCCATAAAATGAAATGTAAATAGTTAAAATCTTCAATCTTTTACACTTGTAAACTAATTAATATACCTAGAAGTATAGTTTAGAAGTCAAAAAAATTAATGGCAATCCTGCGAATGAAGGTTAGTATAATAATGATATTGGCAAAAATTATAACTAGATTAAACCAAAAAACGACGCATTATAAAAAATGAAATAAACTTCTATTGCAATTATATATATAAGTGAATAAAACTAAATCGAAATTTCAGGATAAAGCTAATAAAATGTTAAAGCTTTTAAACATGTGACAATTAAGGCTAATTAATGGCATGAATAATGGTAATGATCATTACAAAATGTCTCAGATTAAAAACTTTTAATTTATTTAAAAGCAATAATAAAAGTAATTTTTGGCAATTAAAATTGAAATTGTGAAAAATGCTTGGATTATTAACTTTCTTCAGTTGAAATAATTATATCTTTAACTCCATAAAGTAACTTAAGATAAGGTAATAAATTTCTGAAATGTTTTATGTTAAAATATACCTTAAAGTTTTGCCGTATTATGTATTAACAATTGTTGATAATATTATATTTATGGTGGCCAAAACACTTTCATTGAAAAAGATTGCTGTGCTCGCATACCATCAAATTTAAACTTTAAAAATCCAAACTTCATAATTAAAATTATTTCCAATCATTTAAAAAGTTAAATAACACTTTTTCGATTGATGATACAAACATGAAAAATGAATTTAACAAATCAAAGAGTTGCACAGAATTTTGTTGATTGAAACAATAAAAAGAAGTATTCATTGTTTTTTCGATTTGTGTTATTTGTAATGCCCGCATGAACAACGCGGGATCAAAGGGGAAAAATATTTCTACCAGTAAAATTAAGACGGATATTTCTTTTTATAACCCAAACAAAATTAATCTTATTCTGTCGTTTGGATTTCTTTTTCTGGTGCTAAAGTATACCAAGAATTCTTTGATAGTTGTACTTAGCTCTTTTTAGCTAAATACAACTTTCACTTTCTTAGCGATGACCTAAAAATTGAACAAATATTACAATTACAAATATGGGTTAATTTATAATTTCTAAAAAAAATTCTATCAAAAAGACAAAAAAAATGTTTTTTGTCACCATTGTAAACTGCCAACTGATTTGATAATTGTAGAATTGTTTTCGTGTTTTTTTTATATATTTTCATCATTTTGGCAGAATTTTAAAACATTAAGTGTATAGATAGCAATTGAGATTAGAAAAGGTACTAAGTACCGCTTAAAGAAGTACTTAGTTTCCATTTACAATTCCTTAATCACACACATCATGATTCTGAGTTAACAATTAAAAAACCAAAATTCAGTTAAATTGCAAACTAATTATTGAATTCATCTAGTATCTAAATCCTTAAATCAGATTCCAATGCAAAAAATAATTATAATTGCTTATGTTGGTAGAATCTATGTTACCTAAATATCATTTGATGGCTAGGATATCATCTTAGAGCCTTTTCAGAGGAAATGAGTTCACATTTATATTTTGTTTGGAGGATAATTGTGGAAATCGCTATCAATGTAAAATGTATCTGGAATATACTAAGCTTAAATATGCAACGCACAACTTACAAATATAAAACTTTACCTAATAATGTTGTTTAAGTATATAACTAAAATAAAGCCGAATAATTACTTCAAATACCAGGAAGGGTTTTCGAGTCCTTCTTGGAAAATAATTAGTAAGATATGCTCTAATTATACTAAAGACTGATTGGTTATTTTTTTTCTTTAATTTTCAGTGTTTTGCATATCCACTGACCTCGTTTGAAACCTAATTTTCCAAACTTTGTCGATAACCCAACTACGATATATTTCTTCGCATTTCTTTAGTTAAGATAACTTAAATTTTAATCTCTTAGACTTTAACAAAAATTATTAAACTAAAAAATTAACAAAGCGTTTTCAATTTATTTTTATATTCGTTCTAATTTTTTAAACAGTCAATAATTTCTATAATGGTATATTAAATGAAGAACCAATTCTCATTGAATTATAAATATATTAGAACAGCTTTGAAACGATTATATAATATATAGTTACTGATTTTCAATATTTGATGTGTTATGTATGATTTGTATACTTTATTATATTTCAATCTTATAAGTAATATATATAGTAATTAGATAAATATATATAGATTAGAATTTTGATTCCATGATGCAACTTGGTGGTAAGCTTGTGGGGAAACATATCCGAAATTTAATTAAAAAAACTCCGCTATTTAACGCATTAATTGAAGAGGTTTATAAAACCAATTTTAATTTTCACTAAATCTAATTTTTCTCTTGTACCTTGATATACCTATTAACATAAATCAAAAATAATAATAATAAATCAAATTTATCGAGGTTAATTTGAAGTTAAAAAACTATTGAGCCTTAAATTATTTATTCTTTGTATTCTTTATTGCTTGCTGTAATCCTTATAATTGTCCCAAGCTTTGCTGTAAGTACCCCATCCCCCATCTCTAATCTGTGATCATTTGAAATAAAAGTGTTTTAAGTTTAAGCCAAACTTACAATTAGAGATTATATATCAAAACAGTAAAATGTAAAAGGGGAATTTTTTCTGAACGTTTTTATGTAATAATTATCTTTTTCTCAGATGATATACAGCATTAGAAATTTTCTTAGTATTATAGTGGCGTTAGCTTCATAAGTCAGATAACATATACGATACTGAAGTCGACTTTTGTATTATGGTCATCTTATTCGGTTAAAGGACCTAGCGTCGTAAGTTCTTATCGCGACCTCCAATCGTAACATTGGTCACCTTGACAACCCAACCTCCTGCATCTGTTGCGGCGCCATCTACCGGTAGCAAAAGTCGTCAAACTCACTAGACGCAAAGCACGCAAGCAAACAAAGCTGTCAAACCCACTTCACGCAAGTAAGCAAGCTCAGTAAAGTCGTCATACACACTTGACGCAAACAAGCAGCAACTCGCCTAAAGCTGAAACGCTATTAAAAAATCATTCGTCTCTCCGCCGACTCACTGGTGGGAGAGTACTGTGTCGTTAGCTTCATAAGCCAGATAACATCTATGATATTGAAGTCGACTTTAGTATTATGGTCTTGTTACTCGGCTACAGGTCCCAACATCGTGGGTTCGTATCGCGATCTTGAATCGCTGCATTAATTTATGCAAAAATCGAATTTTAAATGATTTACTCAATTTTGAAGTGATCGAACTGCGTATTTTATCTTATTTACTGAGGAGTAAACCTTTTTCAAAAGTTTTTATATATAGAAAATGACTAGTTATATTAATTTTAATATAGTTAAAATCAAAGCTATAGAATTTAGTATATTTTCTTTTTTTAATTCGTCGCTCAATCTTTCAATTCTTACCAAATGATATAGAATGAATTTTATTAATAAAAATTAAGTTATTTAATCAATTTTTTAAAAATATCCTTTCAAATTTTTCTTCTTTAATATTTATGAAGAAATTGTCGTTCCATCAAATCAATTGTTGCCGAATAACAAATTTCTTTTGCGATTTTAGTTCTTTTCCGAAAGTTATGAACGGCATATGGAAAAAAATATAAATATATTTTAAACTATACCCGATAGAATGCAAAACAACTATTTTTTGCCACCATATAGCCCATTCTCAAGTAACAATAAGTTAATTTAAAAAATTTTTAACAAAAAAAAACCCTGCTTCATAAAAATCCATTCATTACTTCCAAATTTATTTTTAAATATTAACTCCCTGATTAAGGTCCTAGAGTTCAACAAATTCAAGAAAAGTCTAAGCTAAACAATAAACCTTCAAAATTACTGGCAGTTAAATTTTTCCAAAAGATATTATTAATTTCAAAAGAAAGACTTAAAATATAAATAAACATGGTGAGTATGAAACTGGACAATTAATAAAATGATTCTAAATATGAATTGGAATACAAGGAATATACACGGTAATACACGCAGAAATAAAACCTCGTCACATTTTTGCATCCATTTTTAGAATAATAATTTCTTTGCATTTATTTGGATAATAATTATTTTAAAAAATAAACATAAGCACATGCTTAAACATTTTTTTAACGCATTGGCTTATTTTGATCATTCAACCTTCTTTGATTATCATTCAGTTTCAATAAAAAAAAGGCTTTTCAGAGATTTTAACACTTTGGTGACCGGCAATTTTACACAGAAACCATGTCATGTCACTACTTTTTTGTAATTGAATATAAAAGTAAAACGTTTTAAAAAAACTCCAATAAATTTTGTTGAATTGGAACATCAAAAAGTTCTTCGCCGATACGTTCCGTCATGGTTGAAATTTTTGGAATTTTACTAAAATTCTAATAAAAATGTAAATACTAGGAAAAGTAATTTTTCTGTTATAGAGCGGACAAGACTAAACACGATATGCCAAGTTTTTGCAGTGTTCTATATCGCCCTCGGTGTTATAAATTGAAACAGATAATGCAAGTGCAATGACGAGTTAACTCGTCACCGGTGAACAACGTTTGGACATGAAAAGACGAGTTAACTCGTCACCGGTCAGCAAAGTGTTAAGAAACAATTTCTCAATAAAATAGTTTTAGCCTCAAATATACCAATACTTTCACTCTTGACAAGATATTAGATCCGTTTGTTATTAACTTTCTTTATTGTACCGTAAGCTGATCGTCCTTCTAACTTTCTCAGGAAACACATTTACAGTAAAAGCATAGTAAACACTAAGTTACTTTCTTTTAATATCGCTTTTCCAACTTCATGCTTCTTTAAACATAAATAATAGCTCCGAAGCTACCAATAATATCTAATGAGAAATACTCTCTTACTTATGACATTTTTGGAACATAGCTAGATCATGAAAGGTCTTGAACAATTTCTGCCAAAAGTTTTGTTGTTAATTAAAAGAAAGCAGTTCGGTGCCTTCGACATCTTCAGAATCTATCGTAAAAAGGTATCTTTTCCGGAATCTAAAAAATTCAATTTTGATAAACATTATATTTAGTACCAGTTAAATTCAGTTTCTGAATATTTAAAATTAAATATTCAAAAGTACCAAAAATATCTAACTTTTAAAAATATTCTACAATTTAAAATATTTATTTACATTTAAAAATAACAATTGCTGAGCTGAGTTCAATTAATTTAAAATGAATGTGAAAATTTCTGTATTAACTTTAAAATTAATATTAATAACATTGCATTCCATTACCTTAACAGTAATTAATAATATTTATTACACTCTTTTACATTTAACCCCCTTTTGGGGTACCTCAAAATGAGGATGAGATGATTCCTGAATGGTGGTTGGATCTCGCCAGTCTGGAAGATATACTAACAGTTGAGGATAAGCTCCTCACATCGATGATGGGGCGCACTTCCTACGGGAAATGGTGTATCGGGGCCGGTGATGGTCCTTAGGTCTCAATGACAGTTCCTTCCAATGTTTCTGTTGCGGCGGTTCAGTCATTTAGTTTCAAGGTTTAAATCCGTGCACTTTAGTGGGGGGGTCATGGCGGTCTGATATGACTTTAACGTTAATAATAATTCATAACATTTGTTGCATTATCTTACCTTAATAATAATTCATAACATTTGTTGCATTATCTTACCTTAATAATAATTCATAACATTTGTTGCATTACCTTACCTTAATAATAATTCAAAGCATTTGTTGCATTATTTTACCTTAATAATATTTGTGTGTGTGTGTGTGTGTGTGTGTGTGTGTGTGTGTGTGTGTGTGTGT
>JAOUZG010049812.1:678321-690583 GCA_026289955.1 Argiope argentata | reverse complement strand
TGTGTGTGTGTGTGTGTGTGTGTGTGTGTGTGTGTGTGTGTGTGTGTAAATTGAAAACTTATTATTAAATATGTTTCATTATAAGAAATATCTTAGCATATAATAAGCATGAAAGAACATGAAAATGACATCCAAGTTAAGTTTTTTCATTTAAATCTTAATAACAAATATTGAGTAGAAGCATCTTTGTGCTAATTAATTCTTTTGTTAAATGGGGGGTTATATTCTTATAAGGAAATTAACTAACTGGTTTTACTCTATTTACATGATATTTATCTTCGAATTAGAGCTTCAAAGATTTCGACTTGATTATAAGCAATTATTTTCATAGTTTCAAAAAAGTTTCTAGATGAATTATCTATTTGTGTTTTTTTTTATCTTCTCTAATTCCAAAAAGATGAACACTTTTAAATATTTAATTCAAAATAGACCATCGGAAACGTTAATCAATTTTGTATTAACTAATTCTTTTCTTAAATGATGGTTATGTTCTTATAACGAAATGAGCTGACTGATTCTATTTTAATTACACAATATTTATATTCGAACAAAACAAAATTCGGATTCTAAAGTGATATTAATTAATAATTTTCTAATTTTCTAGAAACTTTTCAAGAGGGATTATGTTTTGGGGTTTTTTTTTAATCTTCTCTAATTACTAATAGGTAAACACTTTTAAATGGACAATAAGTCACGTTATTTAGTTTTAAACCTAAACTATAATGCGACTGCCTCCAATAATTGCTTTTAATTGATATAAGATATATAAAACTTCATTCGATTTACATTTAAAATGTCAAAAAATGCAAAAAAGGTAAGAAAAAACAAATATACAAACAATAGTAGTAATTTTATTAAATTGTTATAAATTTCCTTTCAGTTTTTAACAATTTAAAAAATACGCCGTTTTCTAACCTTTAGAATTAATTACATTCCCTGAGAGAAAATGATATGAGTATAGGTAACGTGTGTATGCATTCTGACAAAACAAAACTTCACTTTCAGAGATGAAAATAATTAGTTTCATAGCTTTTAAAGATAAATTCATTTTTCGGATTCTTGATTTTTCTCTCTAATTATTTATATTTAATTTTTCCTATTTCGAAACAAGATAAAAGTTTTAAAAGTGCATTTTCTGAACAGATAACGAAGCATGTAAAACTGTTTTAGATATTTTCGTAAAATAAACAATAAAATGTCACATGAATGAATTATTTCATTCAAATAGTGGCGCACAGTTGATGAAGGAGATAAGAAACTCCATTAAAATGAAAGCTTTCATTTAAATGAGAAGAAAATATTTTTTATGGAAACAAATATACCGATAAAATGGTGATATATTCATGTATTACTAAAAATATCATTTCCTCTTTCAGGTTCACAAAACTTGTTTATCTGTGATATGTTATGTCTAATTTTAAATAGTACAAACTAAGTCCTAATAAGAGAAGCTTATTAATTTGAATATTTTAAAAGTTTTGTATTTGTTTCATGTATTATCTGAAAAGATATATTCTGATTTCTAAAAATCATAATTATATATATTCCTAGTTGGAATTCAGTTAGGAAAGCCCATTAAGCGTTGGGTTATCAAAACATGCAAGAAATTATAGAAAAAGCTTAACGATGAATGTTTACATTAAATAGGCTAATCCAGTGGAAATAGTAGCAACTTAGAAGAAACAAAAGATTTTAAAAATATTGTTACAAATCTGTAATTTTGCTTCTCAACAGGAGCAGTGACATTATAAGAAAGACAGTTTTACGAACAGCTATGTTTCGTGACGAGCGGGAGCTACATTAATAATCTGAGAGCTTGGTGACAAAGGTGGCGACCATTTGGCAACTTTGGCAACAAAATGGATAATGCTGGAAACTTTGGGAATTTTTACGATCCAGAGGAAACCAAGATGAACACTGATTGGTCTAGAAGATTCTCCTCCCGCCTCATAGGAGTTAAAAATTTCTGCAGTTTCAAGCTGAAGGTAAATTCAATTGAGCCGTGTGGATAGTTGGAGTGGAAGACAAATAACGAGTTTTGGAGAGGATAATAAAACAACGTCTGTGTGTGTGTGTAATTCAAGAAAGTGCTGTGTGATGAGTCATATTATCTACTGTGGACGTAGCGACCTATATTGTATGGAGTAGACAGTTGTGTGGTAGTGAATCGGCAGCTAAAGCGGTCTGATAGAATCCAGCAGGAGTTTACGGACGCTAGAAAGGGCTGTAGTTGGCATTGTCTCCTCGCTTTAGATGCCGACTCACTACCACACGACTAGATACAAAAGTCGGATGCAGTAGGCACACCAACAAAATTAAAGGTTTGTAACAATTTTTTCTTCTATATAAAATTATTAATTTTATTATTGAAAAAGTAGTTGATTTTGTATTTATGTATAGAAGAAAATCATTTTGTTTCAATTCTACAACATTAGGCAATTTTCACATAATTTAGATTTAAAAACTTATTTAAGATTCACTATTATTCTAGAGATTCTATTACATTATTTTTCCAAAGTGTAATGTAGCCATTATTTTCAAGAGCATATATTTATGTATATTTTTTAAACAAGAATATTTTAAAATGACTTTGCAAGGTGTTCTTTTGTATGTTCTTTTGTTCTTATGTAAATAATATATTATTTTATAGAAACTTTTTTAAGAAGTTATTTTAATGCATTTAAAGTTGTGTTTGTCCCTAAAATTGATTCAAGTTTTTAAAAACTGTATTAATTGATTTTAATAAACTCATTTTGCGCTCACATGAATTAGAGAAAAAGTTAAGAACCAAACATATGAAAAAAAATTTAATATCTAAACAAAGGTCTCGGTTTGAGAAAAAAACCCCTCTAAGTAATTAAAATTTTATTTTTAATAATATAATTAAAAGCATTCTAATTAATAATAATAATCTTCATTTTTATTTCATATCTTTTTGGGTGTGTCAAAAATGAAAGCATCTATTATTTGAAAGCAAATGAATAATCACTCATTCAATTGACTTTTTTTATTATAAATAATTCACTTATATTTTTAATAGTCCTCAAAATCATGGAGATTTACTGTGAAACAATTTTTTTAAAGAAAATATCAACGCAGCAATACATTTAAAGGCTTTATCATATTTTTTTTAATAATTGACATGTAGAAAAGCATATTTAAATGGATTGCCTTTTAAATAAAGTGTTTGCTCAACTAACAATTAGAAGTGCATAAAAGAATAAAATTCAAAAACTATATACAGTAATTAATTATTTTAACACTCAAAAAAAATATGAAATAGATATTCTCTTTATGAAAAAAGAAAACTTTAGTTATACGAGAATGGAATTCAATGAATTGCTTAGAAATATCATAGTCACAAAAAACAAATTGAATTTCATAGGGGTTTTTTTTATTTGCAGTGCTTTGAAAGCATGTGATCTATTATGTTAGAGAAGATTTAGAAAATAATTTACATATCGGAAAAAATGGCACAAACTGCTTTGAAGGTATTGAAAAAATAAAAGTTATTAAAAATAATAGTTTAATAATAGTTTTATAATAATAGTTATATAAAAGTATAAGATAAATATTTATAAAGTTTCATTTTTCAATGAAAACAAACTAAAATGTTATCAAAATAGTTTTAGGATCTGCCCGATTAAGGGTTTTTTTTTTTCAAAAGTCATTCTGTACATGGGAAAATAAAAATTTCCTTGCAGAATTGTAAGAAATGCACGGATATTTGATCGTCCAGTTTCGTAAGTTACAATAACTCATTTCTTATTTTATGGAACATAAAATCTTTACACTGGAGTTATTTCAAATGATTCTTATTTCCAAATCTGTTGCAGACTCAAAAATATGAAATAATCCATTTTTATCAAATGACATTCGGAAATCGTCCGTCGTCTTTTGTGGATAGATTGAAAATGCTTTTATTTTGAAAAAAAAATAACTGCATTGCTTGGAGATGCTTTTATTTGAAATCCAATATGATTGGATGGATTTTGGAGGATGATCTTGACATATTTACATAATTTGAATAATCATAAAGCAAACATCTGTTCATGTCACATTTCAATTTATTTATATGATGCTTTACAATAAATGGTTAAATTGGGGATTATAAAGAATTTGATAAAATATTGCTTTCTTGAATGATATATAATGACATCGATATTAAATAGCTTTTCTTAACCATTTCAAACGGGAACCTGAATTTAAAACTCCTTTTTTAAATACATGGATTGCTAATAAATTGAATATTTCTTGCTAAGAATATTGACATTAAGAATCATCCGTAAGCCGAAAAATGTATTCATGCTTTATTTTTCTGAAAATATAAGTGAAAGTAAATTTCACCTACCTAAATTCTAAATCTAAAACCTTTTGAAGTGAAAGATTCAAATAAATTCCTTTGAGAGATTCTTTGATGGAAATAAAAATGAAGGTTATGTGTGGGGGAAGGGGAGAGGAATGCATCTGATTATGATATTTAAAAAGAATTATAATCAGCACACCATTATAAATGTACAGAAAATTTTTCAGTATAAAAGAAGCCCGTTAGGACGAGATGATTGTTCGTCTAATCATATTATCTTTTTATGCTCAATTCTAAAAATATCTGGAGGTTTAAATTTTTTTTAAAAATGCCTTGTATACGGCATTTGAGCTGTTGATGGTGAAAATAGAATCAAGGTTTTCAAAAAAAAATTCATTTATTTTAATATAATTAATTTGCACTCACATAAATGACAGAAAAATTGAGAAGGACAAAACATGTGTCAGCTTTTTTATTATTCTCTAAATAAAGATCTCGGTTTTCAAAGACCTGAATAATTAAGATTTTGTTTTTGATAATATAATTGAAGGCATTGAGCAATAACAAAAATCTTTGTTTTTATTTCATATACTTTTCGTATCGTATTGTTCGTATTCATATGCTTTTTATTTTATATGCTTTCCTCAAAAAAGAAAGCATCCATTATTTGAAAGCAAATGAATATTCACTTATTCAATTCATTTTTTAAAAAATAATTCATTTATATTTTTACTAATTCTAAAATTATTTGAAATTTCTTATGAATTTAATATTTTTATAAAGGAAATATCAAGGCAGAAATACATTTATAGAATTTATCATATAAGTTGATGGTCCTAATTTAAAGACATTTATTCTTTAGTATAGCATCCACTGATTCTAATATTAGTAAATTACTAAATTATTTTTACATTGTTAAAACTCAATCAAATATTTTAAAATTCCCTAAAGGATCTAGTCTTTATCAATATTATTGAACTGACTGAAATATCGCTCATAAACTTTACAGAAGATTATTTTCCAATTCAGGAAGACAGCACCATTAATTTTCCCCTCCTTATCGGTCATTTCCAAAGAATTCGTAAGAGCTGTTGCTTATTCCCTCTAGAACTATTCTGCAGCTATCATAGAATAATGAACTTCTTAAACCCATTACGGTATCCCCAACGGACATACATGTATTTAAGACCACTAACATCCGCAGCTTTTCTAATATTAGAATGCTTTACTTAATCATTTCTTCCAACAAATGACATCATCCGTTGAAAGATAATTGAAGTTAGTTGACCTAAAATGAGACTTTATCATGACAGTTAGTAAGGTAACGATTCGTTAATGTTTTTCTTGTATAAGAAGATGTTGTATTAAATTACATTCACTCTCTTCTAAATTTCAAATATTTACTCACAAAATGAAAATAACTTTGCTGAAAACGATGTATTTTATATTACAATAAATAGTACCGACTATCTTATTTATTTCAATATATTTAAAAGGTTGAAATTCAGTGGTTTTACTATGAGATTTTGATAAGGATTTCTTTGACACAAGTAGGTTTAGGAAAAGGAAATTTAGGTATCTTTCATGAATATTGCGAGCATTGAGGATTTTTAACCCTTCACACGGAGCGTGAAAAAAATACTGAAACAGAGTGTTTTTATTTAAAATTTTAGTTTTACGTCTCATTACCTTAAATTTGTAATTATGTCGTTTATTTAAAGAGAAAAGTATTTTTATGTCAGTTCTACATCAAAAAAAGGAGGCTGTTGTTTCCAACCTCAATTGCTTAAATCTTGAGACAAAAAAGATTTCTTCACATTTTTATTTTAAACTATTAAATGTAACAATTAAGGAAATGACATTGTCATAATAAGAGTATGCATATTTTAATTTAAAATTATCTTATTAAATAGATGCATTTATTTTCGGGAACAAAAGATATAAGCTCTTTGTTGCAGTTATCATCCAACATTAAATAAATAAAGGCTTTTCCTTATTCAATTATTTAGTAAGTTTTCCACATTAAAATTCCAAAGTGTGTTCTAAAAACACATTTTATATAAGATTTTTAACAATGTTGAACAAATATTACGGCAGAAAGATCATTTGATTCAGTTCCCATTTTAACGGAATCTGAAAAACCTGAATGGCAGTCGAAAACTTTTAAAATTAAAGATGTTCAAGGAATATATAGTTATTATACTTTGAATATCATGTCTTTAATAAAAATAAATATGGATTTTTTTTAATGATGTATGTATTTTAAAAAAATCTTAATTTTGAAAAAAAAATTAAATGATTTTTGATTAAAAAACAATTTTTTCTTTCACATTAAATTTATTTTTTTTATTATCGTTTGCTTTTACGGAAAAAGTTATGCAACTTTTTATTTTTAAAAAAAGTTTTTTTATCTAGTCTCTTTTCACCTGCGAGCTTAAATAGGATGAAAGTCAGCGAAAAGTTTTAAAATATTAATGAATATATATTTAAAAAAAACTTTAATACACGGTTTGGATAGTTCTTATGTGAATAATTTTTTTTTATTTTTATTTCTATTGATGTGTTTCTAGCTGAAAAGTTAATATGTTTGATGAGATAGATCCCTTTTTTTTAATAATATTTCATTCTTTTATTAGAATAGAATGGTACAAAAGCTTCAATAGTGATACAGATATTTTTTTTTCTTCATTAATTATAACAGATTTAGCTCTACATGGATGAGAGTAAATATTTCCTAGAAGCAAACTTTTTTTAGTTCTAAAAAAATTAAAAAACATTTTATATATATATATATATATATATATATATATATATATATATACTTAAACAATTTTAAAAGAGGTATATATAATAAATTGCCATTTTCGTAATAAATTAGAAAGATACACAAATGTATTAAGAGAGCGCGTTTGCTGCTATTCCTAAAGACATAGTGGAACTAAGAAGAATAAAAAACAGATATGTAAGTGAAAATGAGAAATCCGGCCTGATGATGAAATTTTTTTTTCTAATTGTCTTATTTTTGTTTGTTTGTTTTCTAATTATATTTTATTTTTTGTGCTAAAAATTGATGCCTCTTTTACTTTCAAATTTGGAATTTTTCGGGTCATAAAAGAGTTAATTTTAGACAATAGTCTAACTCTTTACAGAAAAAAATTCCACTTTTATTGGAATCCTTGCTTGATGGTGATCCTTGAGAAAGTCATCAGGCCGGATTTCTCATATTTTCACTTACATATCTATTTTTATTCTTCTTATATATATATATATATATCTTTAGAATTTAAGTTATTTATATTCTTTAGATAAATACAAAAAAATAGAAAAAACTTAAATTCTAAAGCAATATAAATTCGGAATGTAACAGAATACAAGAAATTATTTTAAATATATTCGGAAATATTGCCTAAAGTAATACAATCTTTGATTTTCTCCTTATTTATCGAAAAATGTAATCAAGTCAAGTTGATTTCTATTCATTTCTTTTCAGTAGAAAATATTAGAAATTCTATAACACAGGATAAAATGCTCTTCAATATCGTTTATCCTTTTAGAAAAAAAATTACGATTCAAAAAGTACTAGGATAAAATTTGTGAAAGACTGATTTTCCACAAATTCTTTTGAAGGAAGCTATTTACTTCCAATAAAAATATTTCAAGGTATTTCCTTTAAAGTTTCTTTTTTCAAAAAAAATCATTGAAAATGTATTCTTTTCTTGAAAGAAAAAAAGGAGACAAAAAAAAAAAAATTAAATAATGATTTTTCATGCATTCCTGGACATATTTAAACTACTCAATCGTTTGCCTAATTTGAAAAAGTGAATATTAATTGCGATGAAATTAGTTTATTTTAACTCATTCTTTTTTTAGTTGATTAATTTCGTTTTTCAAATTTGATTTGAAAAAATTGAAAACAGCGTGAAGATAATTTTATTTGTCCTAATATTTAAACGAAACAAATTCAACTAATAACATTATAAATATCAAAATTTGTTGCTATATATAATGTTAATTATAAATTGCAACAAATAAAAATTATAAATAGCAAATTAATTGTTTCATGATTTTGCTTTAGAAATAATAATAGAATTAATAAATTAAGTATAATAGTAATTATTTTTTATTAATAAGTATTAACATATTAATGCTGAAAGCATATTTGTATCTCAGAGTCTGCAGCTTTCTAGATTTGGAGAAAAATGATCAACAAAAATAATTACAATGGTCATATATAGGGAGTAAGTATAAATATTCAGTATTTACGTATTATACCGTCCAACTTTATCTCCAAATTAGAAATCGTCTCCAATGAATCGCAAACTGCCAATTATGGCAATCCACCAATGGTGTAATCCGTTAATCTATATCGCCAAACTTAAATCCGTCGCCAATGAGTTACTAAACTATTGGTGATCGTTGGAGAAGACGGTATAATACGTAAGTACCATATATTCTATATAAATAAAAAAAGTTTTAGAAAAAGTTTTCTGCAATGGTATTCGAAGAATATTAAATAATAATACAATAATAATAATAATAAACTTTATTTAGGGTAATAGATGTAATAATAAATTTCATTAAAATATTTTTTTTTATTTTAATTGCTTTTTTAGCTCTTATTTTATAATTTGTTATAAATATAGCTGAATTTTAAAAAAACAATTAATTAAACTAATTACTCGGGTTGAATACAAGTATAACTAAATTAATTAATAAAATTTTACTAAATATTTGAAAAATAATGAAACGGTGTATTATCATCGAAAAGGCTTAAGTACACGAAATTTCAAAACAAATATATATATATACACAAATATTCTACACAAAATATCAAAACAAATATATATACACAAATATTCTACATTCTTGATATGAATTAAAAATAAATTACTGAATTCTATCTTCACAAATATTTAAAGAACCCTTTTAAACTCAAATAAGGCCCTTTTCATTAAGAAATTTTTGTAATTTTTGCTTTATAGCTTTTTTAATAGCCTGAAGTACTTATTATTTAAAAGGCTAATAATAAATATATCAGCTCATTTAATTTTATTTTTGAAACTTTGAAATAAGAACAAAATAAATATTACTTGTTTTTAAAAACTCTGTAAGAATCTTTTAGCTTTCCGAAACATAATCACTTTTAACTTTTAAAGCTTAAATTTGTTTTTCATTTCGCCTCAATTAAAAATTTATTTATTTTTTCACCTTGAATTACTTTTTACGCTATTCCTTACGTAATCTGACATTTAATATTTAATTAAACGGTGCTTATTTTGGCTTGCCTGAATGTTTTTCTCAGATTAATTAAAAAGATCGGCTCATGTTAAAAAAAACTCAACACTGTCTGTTGTATCAAGAATTAGAGGAGAAATAATTTTCTAAAAGAACTAAATAAAAGATACTCTCATGTATCTTACCGTTAAATATTTATAAATTGTTTTTTTGTATATAACAAAACTGTATAATAACAAGCTGCTCTTCAAATTAGTTTTTAAAAACATATAACAATTTTATTAGGAATCTCTTAAAGTTTGCATGAAGCGAGCAGCTTTTAAGCTTTGGAATTAATTTATCCTGTCATCAGAATTTAAAAAAAAGTATGTAAATTTAGTCACTGCTTATGCAATCTAATATGCTAAATATTTAAGGTCTTTACATAATACAAAATATACTTTCTTTATGTTTAATTTAAAAAATAAAATTACGGCCGTCTCACTTGCTGCAATAATTATTTTCTTAGTTTTAAAAAATTCAAATAGAAAATTATTGCATTTTAAGGCTTGTCGTTCTTAAAGAAAAAAAAATTGTTACATTGCATTTACTTTTGAACTATGTAATTTAAGAAGACTTATGCATTCAATTATTTATTGAATATACAATAATTTTCTTTTTACTTTTGACTTTATATTGAAAGTTAAAATACCACATTTGTCCTTTTATATCATTTTCGAAAGAAGTGTTAAAGATTTCTTTGGAAAATATTTCTTGAACTATGTTTAAGTATATATTAAGTTAACCTTTTTTCCAGTACTTTCTAAGGCTTTTTTTTTGTTTATTCTCAACACATTATTTCTTGAATAATAAAAAACAAAAAATTATTTTAAATTTTTATGAAATTTTAAATTTTTTTAAAACGTAATAGAAGAATGATATTAATATTCTTGAATAACAATTTTTAGGAGTATACAAGTTTCTTTGTTTTAAACTTTAAAATATTCTTTTAACTTTATAAATGAGAATGTATACTTTTATCATTATGTTGCATATTGTATTATTCAATGATGAAGTTCAAAAAGAAGTTTGAACAGTAATATTGACAATTCTAGTCAAGTTTGATTGTTCTAAATACCTGAAAAAAAATTAGAATTATTCTGAGATTTATATTCCAAATTATATATTCAACGTTCTTTATATAAAAATTCGAATTTTAAACATTGTTGTTCTCATATTCCGCTTTATACCGTAAGCAGACAAATTCCGAGGATATGAACTCCTGAGCGGCCTTGGGCAGAAATCTGACTTCTAGCCCACACACGTTACAATTCCTATTTAAGGGGCGAACTTCATTCATCCACAGATCGTAACTTAGATCAAGAACAAAGAATGATCACCTGTGACTCAGAAACCCCAGGGGTATTACTCTCGACATGGAGGACTTTGAGACCACGACAGATTTAACGCTCGCCGGCCACTACACACACGGTGAGTCTTCGGCTGTTGGGATAGAATTCGCAGTCCAAAGTATTGCCTACCAATCAGGATATCACGGCCTTATTTTTAAATATAACGCAAAGTTTTTAAAAAACTTCCTGCAAAAGTTTAAAACTTCTTGCATTTATTTCATTCTCACGTCAAGGAAAACTGATTACTTGTGCATATTTAAATAACAATATTTGATGTTAACTGTTTTGAAGTTTTATTTGTATGTATGTCAGAGCATGATGTTATTTTTAGGATGAGGTTTTTAAGATAAACAAAAATACATAGGCGAAAAATAAAAATTGTACTATCTGCATGAACATCTCAAGAAATAATGAACACCTCAGAAACGCGTTTCCATCGCATTTGCAAAAGCACTGATTAAAAAAAAAGAAGTTCAAGTCTTCAGTCAATAAAAACTAGAAAAAATGTTATTTTGAGCACGTGGCTATATTAAATGGATTAAATAGCAAATAAGACATTTTTTAAAAGCAATATATGCGAGACACAGTTTTTTGGATTGTTTGCAATACTAAAGTGACTAACTCAATAAAACAATTAAAATGAATAAAAATATAATTTAACTTGCACGAGCACATAGTGCTTTAATGAGGGTTTAATGGAATGAAGATTTGGCGTCAACAAAAATGCGTGGACAAGGAATTCAAATTTTAAACTTCATCTTTCTCAAAAATAGACCTTTAGAAGACTCAAAAATATTGGTAACTGGCTGTAATTTCAAAATAAAGACCTTTGTAATCTCCAATTTGCCACTTTTTGTTGAATGATTTTTTTTCAGCTTTTTTAACTTTATGAAAGCTTTCATCAAACTTGAATAATTATCTTTTTTTAAAAAAAATAGTTTAAATTGTTTGATTAACCAATAAGTTTGCAGAATCTGCCACTTTTGGTTGAGTTGTTTTCTTCAAACATTGATAAAAAAAAGTTTTAAAAGTAGATTAGAATGTTCAATTAAGTAAAACGTTTTCAATGATTGGCCGTTCAAGAATTATGTTTGACATTTGATACATTGAAATATGCATAGCGGATTTCAATTTTTAGAAATTTAATTATATCTTTATTTTTATCAGTGGTATTTTTAAGATAAAAACTATGAAAAATATATCTACAATCATCTAAGATTTACATTTATATATATATATATATATATAGACAGACAGACAGACAGACAGACAGACAGACAGACAGATAGATAGATAGATAGATAGATAGATAGATAGATAGATAGATAGA
>JAOUZG010049812.1:668246-678311 GCA_026289955.1 Argiope argentata | reverse complement strand
ATAGATAGATAGATAGATAGATAGATAGATAGATAGATAGATAGATATCACTTGTAAATGAAAATTCTTTTCAAATCTTCTGTCATTCCTATTAGGAAAAAGCATATATTTTTCCGGATTGTTTTCTAGCCATTATTTAGTCCTTCAAAAATGCGTCTATAATCCTGCAATAAACAAAAAATAAACGATTTAAGTAACCTGAAGTTCCTTAACGTAATAATATCTTCAAAAGACTCTCCCATAAACACATTTGAAGATCTTTTAAAAAAATATTACGGTCATTTCTCAAAGACTTAAGGGTGTGTCTGTTAAGTCTTCCAGAGTGTATTTAAAGGAAGAAAGACGGAGATTAGCATACCTCGAATTGGTTTCCATAAAGTATGTTTTCACAAAACCGCTCATTTTCGTAATAAAAGTTGTTGGACTTTTTTTGAAATGGTTCTTTATTCCAAGATGGCTATTTGCTATGATAGCTATATCTAAACCTTTTAAAACTGTCAAGAGCCTTTTATAATTTCGCTGGAACTATTAGTTTACACACTGTTAAAGCTAAGTAAGGCTTTATCTTAATAACTTGGAATAACTTTTGTTTGGTTAAACCTTTATTTTGAACTATTATCATGAATTCGTTGAAATATTCTTATTTTTAAAGCTTATTTTGTTCCTTTTTAGCCTCAAAATCTTATTGACAAAGAAAGATGGAAAAATAAAAAACATCTTTTGTTCTTCTAGTGTTACCCACGTCATTGTAAATATTCATACATTACAAAATAAATTATATATTATGAAGTGCAAAATACACCAATACGCTGGAAAATGGAATTTCGTTTGCAATATTCGCTGGTTTCTAACTAAAACTGTCATTCTTTTTCTAAAACAAGGCCGATTTTCAAATTAATATTTTTGTTATTTAATTATATATAATTTGCTAATTTAATTCATATTCTTCCATTGATTCCAAACCAGAAGAATCACGTGGTATTAAAAAATTATAAAGAATTAATGCTTTTTAAAATGCATTGATATTAAATACAAATAACTAATTAAAAAATCAAATACTCGTTTTCTATTTTTTGAAATATTTAGAATAGTCAAATATTTAATGTTTTAAGTACTTTAGAACCAAAACCCTGTTTTATAAAAGAAACAATGATGTTTCAGTGTAGGATGCATTATTTAAAATGTACTTGAAAATTCTGTTTCTAAGATCTGTTATAAAAAACTCGGAAATATTCTTATATCAAAACTAAATATTTTTAATCAAGAAGTTTATATAAATAAGAGTATATAAATAATTATACTTCAGAATTTCAAATGATCTGCTATTAGGATTTCCATTTGAAATCACAATGGGGTTGTTGAAAAACAAAATAGAACTTTGACGTTCTAGTGAAATGTTCCGAAGATAGTGAAGAAATTTGAAACATTACATTTATAATGTTTGTCAAACATTATAATCATTGAAATGGAAGATGTATGATAAGTTTGCAACTATAAAATTGAGCTTTTGACAAAAGAAAAAGTTACTGCACAAGACAACAGAAATTATTTCCATTTTTACTCATTTAAATTTTTCTGTCATTTAATTCATTATTTATTAATATAAATATTATTGAATATAGAAAACGACATTTCTCACATTCATTATCGAGCAAAGCCATTTTTAAAAAAAAGTTACATTAAATTAGTTGATAAGTTGATAATCTTGATTTAAATAAATTACATAATTATGCCGGCTTTCTGGCACAGAGGTAGCGCGTCTTCCTCGTGTCCTGGGAGTCCCGGTTTGGGCATGATCGTTATTCTGTGTGCTAACTGTGAGATGTGGGACTGTGCCCCCCTGTAAAAAGGGGCTGTACAAGCAAATGTGGTGAGTGTGTAGCTAAAGTCGTACTCTTGGCCCTAGTTGGGGCTACTACAAAAAACAAGAGACCTTCTTTCGGCTTAAATCTACTGTATCAACAGGAGGTTTTTCCTCAGGTAAGCTGCCATAAGTAACAACAACATAATTATAGGGTCATCAGATGAATACAAGTATTCAGAATTCACTTGGAGATAATTATTCGATATGGGAAGAGAGAAAAGGAAAGAACTTCATGAATCATTCCACTCTCTTATGCTTTACTGAATCATGCACAAAATTCTACCACTTACGAAACTTTTATCTTGAATAATGTGATAAAGCTCTGAGCTTATGAGGATTTGGAAGGTTGAAGCATCGTGACAGTTGGCTTATTTTTGTGACTCTCGATATGTAAATCCGTAACTCCATAGAGAAATATATGTACTAGATATTGCACAGCGATCAAAACTTATCAATCTAAATTCCTTCCTTTTGAATAATTATGCATTTATACTTTTGTAACGAAACTTGAGTTACTTTAAGAAATACAGAATATTCATTTTATATATTCTGTAATTTGTTGTAACTGTAAATATTTTTTTAATTACAATTCATTATTTTAAGTGGAAATCATTTCAAATAATATCAATAACTTTAAGGAAGCTTTAGAAAGTTTTGGTTACAGTTCAATAAGCCACTTTAATTGACAGCAGTTGTCTAATATTCAACCTTCAGATTATGAAGAGCTTAAAAGTAAATACATTTATTCAAAATGTAAATCTTAACATTGAGAAAGGAAACAGCTAAAAGTGCTAATTTAAACAACTTTTAAGAACTTTAATCCGTGTTTTTCCTGATTAAATATGAATTCGTCTATCATATTTAAAACGATGGAATATAGTATATGCCTAAAATTATGTACATGATGATTATTAATAAGACAAATTTGTTTCAACATGGAAGTAATACAAATATCAGAAATCGTAACTCATACCTGGATTTTCCTATCCATCCGAAGGCATTAGGATTTAAATCTATAGGGCTGAATGATTGGACCGCCGTTACAGCAACATTGGCGGTAACTGTAGCTGAGTCCTAAGGGCCATCACCAGCCACGGAACAATACTTCATGTAGGAAGTACGTCCGTCATCGTTGGAAGCAGCCCAACCACTACCTATTAGTATGCCTTCTTCTTCTTGTGCACAGTCGACCTACCCGCCACTACTGAACGTAGAAGTGACGACAGGATTTTTTGTGGCCGAAAGTAGACTGTAGCAATGTCCATCTCTACATTGATCAAATCTGTCAAACCGATATTCTCTTCGAGATAATTGATCCCAAAGTGGTCAAATACTGTTGAACTTTCAAACAGTTGGCAAAAAATGACAATTTTAGACATCATGTCCTTCAGATATCGGTCCTAAGACTACTTGGTTCCATCAGTACTGAACTCAGGTCATTATTTTTACCTTGCAGATATTTTCTACAATCAGAGATTTCTGTACACTCCTTTGAATAGTGGTAAAGAGTACCGATTCCTCCACTAATGCATTTATTTTCCTGCATTATTCCAAATCTTTGGAAATATGCAGGGAATCTCCCAAGTCCTGATATAATTTGGAATATCATTGGTTGGTATCTTCTTATTTTTATTTTTGGCCTATTAGTATACTCTCCAGTGTGGTGAGATCCAACCACCTCGCCGGAAGCATTTCATCCTCATTTCGAAGTGCCCCTCCCCAGGATGATAGGAATTAAGGTTTAAAAAAAAGTTCATAGAACATGGTTTCGTATATCATGTTCTACTGCAGATATCATGAAGTTACGTACTTAGAGTGTGCGCAAGTGATGTATAACTAGAAAAATATCACAATTTGACTGCATGTTGTGAGGTGCACAGCTTAACGCTAGAAATGGATGAGAAATGTCTGAATTCGTATCTATGAATATCTTTGTACAGCGGAAAGCGAAAAAAAAATTGTCTTTCGGATTCCAAAATGCTAATCACATTGGCTAAAGTCTACTGATTCTATGAAGATATGAACTAGGATATCATCAGGTATCTTCACAATCATTTTGAGTCAGTAGAGATATCAAAGAATTCTCAAACGAAGACCTCCAAAGGATTGGTTTTTGAAAATCTTGTATGAAAAATGGCAAATATTTTTAGGCACTCTTCATTCTTGTACTCGAGAACCTTTCGCGATATTGCAAATGCTTCTGCAAACGTTTGTTTTGTTATAAAAGAGGGTTTAAGAAAAGATGAAAGTAAGATATGTCCACGATTAGCATTAGGTTAAACTCATATTAGTGGCGGAATTATGAGACGTACTAATAGTTCATCTTAATATTAATCGTATTAAGATGAGTGATACGATTTAAATAATGACGATTAATATTAATTGTATTAAGATGCATTAAAATGAGCGATACGATTAAAATTAATCTTATTGAGACGTATTAAAATGAGATATGATTGATATTAAGTTGATTAATATTAATCATATTGAGACGTATTAAAAGATTACATGATTAATATTAATCGTATTGAGAGGTATTAAAATGAGTTATATGATTAATATTAAAGGTATTGAGACTTATTAAAATGAGTCATATGATTAATATTAAATGTATTCAGACGCATTAAGAGGAGGGATATGATTAATATTAATCGTATCGAGACGTATTAAAATGAGTGATACGATTAATAATAATCGTATTGTGACGAACTAAGATGAGAGACACGATTAATATTAACATAATTAACGATTAATATTAATCGCATTAAGATGAGCGATACGATTAATATTAAGATGATTAACATTAATCGCATTAAGACGTATTAAAATGAGCGATACGATTAATATTAAAAGGATTACGAATTAAATCTTATTAAGACGTATTAAAATGAGTGATACGATTAATATTAAGATAATTAATAATAATCGCATCAAGACAATTAATATTAATCGCATTAAGATACGATTAATAATCTTAATGCGATTAATATTAAGAAAATTAATATTAATCGCATGAAGATGAGTGATACGATTAATATTAAGATGATTAATATTAATCGTATTAAGACGTATTAATCTACCCCTGAGCGAATTACAAACGTCCAAAAGTGTTTCAAAAGGAGATTCAGAAATGAGCAATAACTCTTGGTACATACAGTTGGTGGTTTTGCATCACATAAAAATTGTACCGGTTTATGAATCCCATAATCTGCGGCATTCAAACATGTACTCCCTATTTAAGTATAATCAGGTACGAGGGTTACAAAAAAAAAGAAAAGAAAAAAGAGAAGTGGTGCTTAGAGAAGAATTAACCATTATTCCGGCCATATTTGACCATAAGTAATTAAGTACCCCTTAAGTAAGATACATATTGCTCTACCATATACATGTGTTTTGGAATAATCACTCATTTGATTTTTCGATGGAATTCAACTTTCCGCCTTGAAAATTTCCACGGAAACTTTTTGTTTACATTACCGATTATTACCATCTTTCTAATTGTGCTTCCAAATCAGGACAATAACTTAAATACAGTTGCTTGCTTATATGTAAACTTATACATAAATAAAATGTGTACTTCAGAAAATGGAACTTGTTTTTTTTTAATGTGTGATGTTTTATTATTTCAAAACATTACAATTTTTGATATTATAGTTTCTTCATACGTGTAGTTAAAATTCTTTCAAACTCTTTCTTCTAAAAACATCTGAATATGATTATATTTTTTAACAAATAATTCATACTTTGATAAATATAAATATTCATTAATATTTGAATTATTGCAAACGTCTCCTCTCACTTTATTTAAAATGAATTATTAATGCATTAAAAGAAAAAAAATAGTTTTTCCAGTTTTTAGTCAAAAATAAGATGAATATTTAATCAGCTGTCTCTTTATTAGACTAAAAAGTGTATATCGTAATGAATATTTATAACTATAGTTAAAATTCCCTGACTGCTAAAAAGAAGTTCTATAAAGCAAATTTAAAAGAAAGGAGTACATAAAATTGTTGTATCAAGTAATTATTTATTTATAAGAAATCTAAGTTATTTTACATAAAATCTTGAAAGTTAGTTTCATCTTTTTTTATATATAAAAATAAATAATTGTTACACCATTCTAAAATTAGAAAACTTATGCTAAAATTAACATGAAAAAAATATTAAATTATGTATAAAACTGCAAAGACGTTTGTAATAAACTATAATCAAATTTTTATGAACTAGGGCAAGGCATTTTAGGAAAAATTAAGCAGTAGTTTTATTAATCATAAAATAGAAAACAGCGTAAGCAATTTTTACTAAGCACCATTAACATGTCAGAAATGTACTGCTTGTTTAAAATTTGAGATTTTTACTGACTAACTTTAACTTACTAATTTACAAAACTTACTTAACTTAATTAAAAAAAAACATATAAATAAAAAAATATTGTTTCATAATTTTAAGGAAAATACAAATTACGTTCAATGTAACATACTGAATAAAATATTTCTTAAAAAAAGTCTTTGTTTAATTTTATATTTTAACTCATAACTAATATGTATAAATATTGTAGATAAATTTTCTCATAATCGACAATAGATGGCGCCAGATATACAAAATCAAATTTAATTATCACTTCATTTATACATAATTAAGCTCTGGAAATTTAAAATGAAGAATTGTCAACGAAAATAAATCAATACAATTCCAGAATTCTATCATATCAAGAAGTGATTGAAAAGTCTATAGTCAAATCACTTTTTGGTAATGAAACTTATTCAGTTAAATAAAAATGTAGAAATCGTGAAAGAAAATGTTTAGAATAACAAATCAGCAATTAATAGAAACAGAATCAACTCTACCTTGACAATTAACTTTTGACTCAATTAATGAAAAATGAATAAATTACTCAATTAAGGAATAAATTACTCAATTAATGATTTATTCATTCAATTAATGAATTATATTGTCTCTTTTAATAGTATATAAATATTTTTTTTCACTACATTCATTTGATTTGAATAAATAAAATTTTACAATGTACTCTGTATTATACAACAATTTATGTCACACGCTTAACATTAACAACTATGTGACTAACTTAACTAACTGAAAACAATGACACTCTTTATTATGCGAGATCATTTTTTGTTACTAGAATAGATGGTTCAATATTTCTTATAATTATTAAAACTTTTAATATTCTGAATTTTAAATTTCTGAATCATCAGTATAGTGCTAAAATAAAATATCATAATTCGAAAACTCCTTTTACAAGTATTTCTTTTGGGAAATTAAATTCTGAATTCTCAAGTATTGTCGTTGTTATTATGAGTGGTACGTGCAAAGGACAAGGGCGCTAACGGCCATCAGTTATTTTAAGCCGAATGAGCGTCCCTTGTTTTTTTTAAATAAAGCTAACTAGGGCCATGAGTACGACTTAGCTACTCACCCATCCCATTCGCTTGCATAGCCCTTTTCAAAGGGGGGGGGGGGCAAATTCATACGCCTCACAATAGAACGCAGATGAACAACCATGCCCTAACCGGGACTCGAACCCGGGACTCCCAGACGCGTCACCTCTGTGCCAGGATGCCGGCTCTGAAGTATTAAAAATATTTAAACTTTTACATTTATTTTTTAATATAAAAATAAATTTAAAATTATTTATTTCTATATTATTTATGCTATAATTAATACATCAGAGACAAAATTTTGTTGGTTATAGCTAGTTGAAAAAATAGAAGTAGTAATAATTTGCTTCATTTGCTTTGTATTCTTATAAAGAAAATAGAATATTTATCCCTTTATATTTTATATGATTTAAAAACGTTTGTGAAAAATGTTTTATGTTATTATCCACTTTTTATGAGGATTTACCGCCCATTTTCACTTTACATTCCTACGTTTGATAAAGGCAAAATATCTTGTACACATTTCCTTTAACAATTCGGAATTTCCAACAAAAAATATTTATAGGCCCATAAAAATAACTTTTATATGCTTTTCGTTTCTGTGAACAAACCTATAAATAATGGCTAATATATAATTAATGGAGACCGTAAGCTGATCAAAAGACACTTTTTTCCCATAAGATAATACTTTAAATATCTCAGCCAAAGAAAATATTCATTTACATTAACTACTCTTTTTAAAAACAGTTATTGATATCTCTTTAAATACATTAAAGTGACTAAAGTCATGGGATAGAAATATGCAAATATATAGATGGCAGTAGCGAAAAAGTATAAATGCGCAGTTCGTTTTCCAGAGCTTTCATTTGTGTTCAAGTTATTCATGTGAACAGGTTTTTCGTGATTTATGGCGGCACGATGAGAATTAACAGACTTTGAACGTGGAATGTTAGTTGGAGCTAAACGCATGGGTCATTCCATTGCGGATATCGTTAGTGAATTCAACATCCCGAGATCCACAGTATCAAGAGTGTGCCGAGAGTATGAAATTTCAGGCATCCCATCCCATCATGGACAGCGCAGTGGGTGACCACCTGCACTTAACGACCGAGACCACCGACGTCTGTGTAGAATGGTCAATGTTAATAGACACGCAACACTTCGTCAAATAACTGCAGGAATCAATGTAGGATGTATGAGGGACGTGTCCGGTAGGACTGTGCTGCGAAATTTGTCTTCCTTGGGCTATGGCAGCAGAAGACCGACTCGAGTGCCTTTACTGACAGCACGACATCGTCTGCAGCGACTCTCCTGGGCTCGTTAGCATACCGACTGGTCCCTAGATCAGTGGAAAACCGTAACGTGGTCAGATGAGTCACGATTTCAGTTGTTACGAGCTGATGGTAGAGTTCGAGTGTGGCGCAGACCCCACGAAGCCATGGACCCAACAAGGCACTGTTGAAGCTGGTAGTGGCCGCATAATGGTGTGGGCAGATTTTACATGGCATGGACTCGGTCCTCTTGTGCAACTGAACCGATCATTGACTGTAAATAGTTATGTTCAGCTGCTTGCCGATCACTTGCAGCCATTCATAGACTTCACGTACCCACACAACGATGGGATTTTTATGGATGACAATGCGCCATGTCATCGGGCCAGAACTGTTCACGATAGGTTTGAAGAACATTCCGGACAATTCCAGCGCATGATCTGGCCACCTAGATCGCCCGATATGAATCCCGTCGAGCATTTATGGGACATCATCGAAAGGTCCGTTCGGGCCCGAATTCCTGCACCATCCGCACTTTCACAATTATGGACGTCTATACAGACAGCATGGCTCAATATTCCTGCAAATGACTTCCAATGACTTGTGGACTCCATGACACGTCGAGTTGTTGCACTTCGCAGGGCAAAAGGAGGACCGACACGATATTAACAGTCATCCCATGACTTTTGTCACTTCAGTGTATAATAATAAAAATAGTTGCAAAAAATGTATCTGAATTATCAGTTTTGGTGATATAAAAGAATTACAGCAAGAAAAAAAGGCAACATCGAGTTTAGACCTCTATCTTTAACTGAAATTCTATTAAACATATTAAATAAATTTAATATAAACAATTTTAAAAATAGAATTTATTAATAAAATAAATAGCTCACTTTTTTGCTTTTTCGGTCTAATTATTGTAAACAATAAAAATTAGTAAAATTATTTTATTCTCAATACACCATTCGTAAGGAATTAAAATTGAATTGACTTAACTAAAATAGGAAAAAATTGACCTAATTGTTCCCCATCTGAAATGTATATGAAATTGTTCCAGTATTATATAGCCTGGTAGTCAAAAATAATTGTGTGGGGTTTATCTAGGTATATATCCCGAATGGGAGAAATTTTATATTGATTGGTCACGGTCATTTGGATTCAGCCAAAGCTCTCGCTAGTCTTGTCGCATTGATGGCCACCATTCAGTTGATATCAGATGTGCACTAGAATGGGTTGCTCTTTTCCGATAATCAGTAATTAAAGAATTAAATTCTGAAAATACTTAAATGATTGCGTAACAAAAAATATTATTAAATAATTGTAAATAACTTGGACATTAAAAAAGAAATTATACTAGTCGAAAATTTTATTACATGAAGAAATGGTAACTCAAAAATATTCAGTGTATTTCCTTACATATATTTGCATATTTTCTTTTGTATTGTAGCTAAGGAAGGTCGTGATACGAACCTGCCACTCTAGGCCAGTAGCCGAGTAACATGACCATAATACAAAAGTCGACTTCAGTATC
>JAOUZG010049812.1:623221-660335 GCA_026289955.1 Argiope argentata | reverse complement strand
TTTCCTTTCAAAAATGGGGGGGGGGGTTTCATGGGGTTTCGTGCTGATTCCCATCTTTTTTTCTGTGGCTTTTTGATTCATAATTTCTTACGAACCATTATTATTATTATTTTCTGACTATATATTTTGAAAATTCAAAATTCCCAAACAAAAACGATATTATGTAAGATTTAGAAAATTACATTTTTATTTGGAACGTCTTTTTATTTAGATCTAGATCTTTATAAGATGAAAGGACCAAATTTTGTTAATTGCATATTTTGATTATGTAAATATGCCTGATGGACTTTTTAAAAGTGGTTTTGTTCAAAATGGAGAAGTGCTGTAACGACTGTTAATCTAGCTCCCTTTAATTTTGAATCATGGTGTTCAAACAAGCATTTTGTTGCACTTGGTATTTTTTTGGCGTAACATCGCATTTATTAAAATATTATGGAGTTTTAAATCAGCTTTTCTGATAATTTTTAATAGATGGCGCCACTCGTATTTAACTGAAATAAGATTAAGTAAATTAATTAATTTTAAAAAAATTTCTGACAATATTGTAATGGTATATAGTCTTAAAACACACAAAATGTAACATATCAGAAATAATCTAGAATATCTAAAATCACACAAACTGCAACATATCAGAAATAATCTAGAATATGTAAAATATTTTTTTCATCTTTCCAAACTTGACACAAGAGAAATGACATAAAAACAATTGTCAAACACATATTTAGCAAAGACTTTTTAATATTTGCTCTTAAAATGCTTTTTAAATCATATAACAGGTAGGAAATATTCATTATCTGAATAGTTAATAAAGGCACCTCTGCGTTTTTTTCTCCATTGTTCTTTTTACTATTTTTATCCATCTTATTTAATTAAATATTATAATATTTCAAGCTTCGTAAGAAACCATAATTTTTTTTAATTCTAAGTCTTAAATTTACATACATTTTTTTACACCGCTGTAAAGTAATTTATCTTGAGTTTTTACTTAAATTTATTCTTACGTAATATGACACTCGATATTTAATTAAAAAACGCTTAGTACATAGACAGAATAATGTTGTTTTTGCTTTTATTAAAGATATAACGTGAAAGAAAAAAGCTATCTAATGTATCAGGTATAAAGTATGGAATAATTTACTAAAAATTCTAAATAAAAGGGATACTTTGAATCATTTTAAAGTTTAATATTTAAGAACTTTTTTTCTCTTTAGTTTTATATTACTAAATAATTCAAAATAAAGTTGCTTTTGAATTTTCTACTTAAAAGCAATTAAAAAAATTATTAAAAGTTTTAGAAATTTTTCTCAAACATAGATCATTAAAATTAATCTCTTTCATTTTTACTAATTAGAAATTAATTAGTTACTAATGAAAAAACACGAAATACTATTAAGTGGGGTTTTTTAAAAAAATCGTCAATGAAGATAAAGCTTTTTTTTTATATTTGAGATACTAATGAAACAATACGTTTGATACAAGCAAAAAATTTTTCGACAAAAGTTTTCGAAAGGAGATTGAAGTATGGTATTCTCTATATTAAAGATTAATACCCATGCATAATAAGAATTTGTTTAATTATCTTTTATTTTGTATTAGTAATTTATAAATATTATTCAATTATCCGAAATTATATTTTTCGTTTAGGCTCAGAAGTAAAGATATAAAATGCTGTATCTAGAATTTTCCATTTTAGTTAAATTCCATTAAAACCAAGCCATAATGAAAATAATATTCAGAATCAATTAAAGAAAAGAGAAATATTAATATAGTTGTTAAAGAAATATTAATATAGTCTATGTTGAAAATGTCTGGATTTCAACGTATTTATTCGATTTCTTTGAAATTAATTGATAAATATGGAACAGTATATTTGTTATTTATATCAAAAATATAGATTCGTGTTTGAAGTATTTGTTCACGCGCATTTCTCCATCTCGCTCAATCTCGTGACTCAATGCAATTACGTGTCGCGAGCTGCATGTATTTTTATTACTGTGTTGTTCTATGAATTTATAATTGTGTTTTAATAAAAGATGGTTGTTTTTTTTAAATCGGTGTGATTTTATTTGAGGAGTATTATTTTAGAGATCCTTAACCCAATGAAGGTGTTACGAGGAGTATTAATACGGTCCGTCGATGTGTTGAGTGAAGAAATAACAGTATTCTAAGTAGACAGTGACATTTTCAAAAAAGTTTCTAACCTTGCATTAGAGGATTTTGGAAATACTTCTTCTGTACAGCCGACCTCCAAGCCACCACTGAACATAGCAATATCGGCAGGATTTATTGTGGCCGACTATGGACGTTAGCAATGTCCATGTTTACATTAACCGAATCTGTCACTTTTGGAAATACTGTTCGGGAAATTGAACCATGATAGAATTCAGTTCTCACTGATTACGTACTGGAAAGGTATTCATTTATTTATGAAATGACAAAAAATAATGTTTGTTCATAAATCGTTTAGCAATTTTTTGAATGCCCCTTTTCTAAAACATTCAATTTGGATACGACTTCTGATCATATTTTTTATTATAAAGAAATCCCATTTCAAATTCAAAGTTAGCGAAAAAAAATCATAAAATATCAGAAGACATTTTTTGGGACATTTGTTGTCCATCTTTTCATCTGGGAATTTCTTTATTTTGTATTCAAAACTTTTAATTGAAAAAAAAATTCATAGCCAATCGGCAGTCTTTTGATGATTTATTAAAATGAAATTAGCATTTAGTTCCCAATAAAGATAATAGATGGCAGTGCAACCTGTAAAAATTTTCTCTAATGGTTTTATTAAACATTAAGGTCGTTTTCAAGAGAAAAAAAACCCACTAATTCTGAAATAGGTTTCTCAACATCAAATGTCTTCATGGAAATATTAGATAAAAAGTCGGAAACAGATGAACGTTTGGAGTATTGATTCGGATATTATTCACCTTATCCTATTTCGGAAGTAAAGTAACCGATTCCATTTTTAATACCTTTCAGTTAGGTTCAAACAAGGCATTAATTTGAATTAAACTGAAATCTGAAGTAAGATTTTCTAAACGAATATTATTATTGATCAATTATTTACATCCATCCTCTTATATAATAAATCATTTCTATCTTTTTTTTATTTTTTAACAACTAACTTTCGATTTCATTTGTTTGTAAGTAAGTTATTATCATGTCAGAACATGATGTTTGGGGAAAGAAGTTTGTGGCTTCAACAAAAATCTATTGACGAAAAATAAATTAAAAAAAATCCTAGTTGAAAAATAAAAATTTTATTTGCAGCACGAGCATTTGAAAAAATCATCTTTTAATAACAATTTGCCATTGCATTTACAAAAACTTCAATTTAAAAAAATAAGTTAATGACTACAGCAAATAAAACCTAGAAAAATGTCATTTTGAGCACGTGATTAAATGAAATGAAATAAATAGGAAATGTGATATTTTTTCAAACAATAAATGCGAGACAAAGTTTTTTTTAATCGTTTGCAATACTAAGGCGACTCATTCGATGAAACGATTAAAGTGAATAAAAATATAATTTAACTTGAACGAGCCCATGGAGCTTGGCCGTTCAAGAAATGATGTTCTGACAGGATACATTGAAATATGCATAGCAGATTTCATTTTAATCTTGAATTAAATTATTAACATTACCATGGATGCACATTGTTTTAAAAGTGAATCTTTAATTATCAAAGAACTGAATTTATTAAAAACTTGTTTTCATCATCTTTATTCAGTTATTTAATATTTTATTAGTCTAATGATATCGTCGGTTTTATCGTACTATATAAGAATGAATTTCAAATACCAGTTTGGAATTCTAGATGACGCTCAAATACCAATAAATATATTCTAACGAAAGACTTTTTCAAAACCTGCCAATTCTATAGAAAAAAATTAAAAATAAACAATAGAGCAAGAAGGAAAAAAAATTTAAACAAAATAGGAAGGAAATTAGGAAAAGAAGCGAAATTCAAAAAGAAGTCTATTACCATATCAAAAGGTGTACTGAATCAGTGTTAACGGCATGCGTTCATTATTTTTTTTACATACAATAAGAAGCCAATTTGTTAAGAATTTTAAATTGTTTATTTTAATATCGTCTTACTTTCTACAACCAGCAGAAACAATTCGAGCATAAAACGAGTAGAAAAAAATGCAAATTAAAGGAAGTAACATTGTATTAGATAGAAGGCGGAATACTTTAAGAAATTCTAAAAGAGAACAAAGCTATTTTCAAGGAAGACAAAGATGATTAAATATTTTAAATTAAAAAAAATATAATAACTCCTTCAATTTACAAAAGAAGACTCATCACAAATAATAAAAACTGTGTTTTAAATCCAAGCCACATATTCTACAATTGGCAGAAAATGCAGAGAAACTACTGAAGATAAATATTTTTGTTTAATAAATTTTATAATTGATTCGTATAATGCTTTACTAATAAAGTTATGAAACTTTATATATTTGTTTATTATGGATCATAAAAACTTGTTAATATCTTTAGAACTTAAATATTAGTAAATTGATTAATTTAACTAAATTTTGATTCGAAAACAGTGTCGCCATCTGTTAATGAGTTTTAGAAACAATAGATTACCAAACTTTATAAAATATAACAAATATAAATACTATTAATTAGAAATAAAAAATAAAAAACTGTAATTAAATAAATTTAGAATATTATTAAAATTCTGTTAAATGCTCGGTTCTAAAAAACTAATATTTGCTGAATTTATTCTTTTGTTTCCAATTAAAATCATTACGTTAAGATAAATTGAATACACTTTAAAAAACATTTAATTTTCCTAAAGAGCTTTTTCATAGATAATTCATGATAGTTATTTAAAATTAAATTTGTTTATAAAATATGTGAATTCCTTATGTTCCTTTTTTGCATACTTCTTCGAAATAACATGATTATTCATCATGCTTAAAGAATTATTTTTCTGTAAAATGTCAGTATCGTATGTTATTTATTCAATGATTTGAAGAGAGATTTGGTGTAGAAAATCGCTTTAAAAATTTAACCTTTTTAATTGAAAAAGAGACGTTAAACAATAATATTTGATTGAAAAGTAATCTGTACTATTTCATATATTGTACATTTATAAGGTGGTTTTTTTAAGCATGAAGATAATTTTCCTTCTATTTTGTTAAGAAAAACATTCATAAGACCTGCGAAGTCCAAATAACATTATCAAATAAGTTCAACAAATGCGCATCCTCAGAGCTTAAGTATTTTTTTTTTAATTAAGGAAGATAAGAATTTAAGGTAAAAAAATAATTGGTTAGAAATTGGGAAAACGACATTATAGTTGCGGTTACACAAATTATTTAAACAGATTTTTTTTATTTCGAGAAAGATATGAATTATGTAAATAAGTATTACTGTCAAATAATTTTTAACAAATATTCGTGTTTAACACGAGAAAAGGTTATTGAAGTAAATATGTAAAATTATTCCTTTTTCCTATAATTGGTTAATATTTTTATAAACTAAATTGGCAGCTAAGTCGTATTCTTGGCCCTAGATGGCGCTACTTGTAAAACAAGAGACGTGTATCTCCGGCTTAAGATCTGCTGATGTATCAGTGGGACTTGTCCATGGCAAGTGCCATAAGTAACAACAACAACAACAATAAGCTTAATTATTTTATATAGTTAACATTTTTTTTATATAAATCTACAGTGAATCGTACAGAATTATTGTCATTTACAATGAAATTTTTGATTAAATTTTCAAATATATTTATTCAAGTACCTGAAGCAGAAAGATCCCCTTTCAGATAATCCCTTTTATAAGTCTGCAAAAATTATCAAAAGAAAATTCCCTACTTTCTCTTGAAAGGAAATTTTGCTGTTTTTGCCCCTGTTCTTTTCTGAATTCCTGAATTATTCTTCGATTATTTTTTCTATAAATATTTTTGTACAAATTAAGAATCAATTTTTTAATTAATACATTCAAAAGTAATCAGTGTAATAATTCCGAAGAAAATGAAAAGGTTTATCTCAATAAACAAAATTTAAATAATATTTCCAAGTACATTTTAGAGATATCATTTCGAATTATGATTATTTTATCTTATCTCTAAATAAGCCATCTTCATAGAAACATGCAAACTATTTAAAAGTTATTATCATTATACTATTTTAATTTTAATTATATAATTGTAGCTGTTACATACTGTAGAGAGCCAGAATACTTATAACATTATTATGCGGTAAATGACGATAAAAGACGAATATCAGACACCATTATTTAATTATTTTCTAAGTTCCACATTTCGGAAAATAAAAAAAATCTAATAATCACCCTCAAAAAGTATCATGGGTAAGGTAACGCCATCTGTTGTATCAAAACAGAATGTAGTTGAGTTATGTAGCCGCGACATCATATAATTACGATTTTATGATTCGAATTGTTATCATTAAGGCAAATCAACATGAAAGGACTAATAACCAAATAAAGATTAAAATGAAATCTGCTATGCATATTTCAATGTATCATGTCAGAACATCATTTCTCGAACGGTCAAGCACCGCGTGCTCGTGCAAGTTAAATTATATTTGTTTATTCGTTTTAATCGTTTCATCGAATGAGTCACTTTAGTATTGCAAACGATCATCAAAAAAACTTTATCTCGCATTGATTGTTTCAAAAAATATCACATTTCCTATTTATTTCATTTCATATAATCACCTGCTCAAAATAACATTTTTCTAGGTTTTATTTCCTGTAGTTATTAACTTTTTAAAAAATCAGAGCTTTTGTAAATGTAATAAAATCAGAGCTTTTGTAAATTCCTGTAAATGTAAAATCTTAATTTTGTAAATGTAATAAGTAAATGTTGTAATTATAACTTTCGTAAATGTAATAATAAAGGCCTTACACATGATCCTTCTTGAGGGTGATTATTAGATTGTATTCTAAGTCAGCGTTGGCGTACTTTCTTGTTCATATTTGTTTTATATTCCGAAATGTGGAACTTAAATAACAATTAAATAACTGTGTCTGATATTCGTCTCTTATCGTCATTTACCGCATAATAATGTTACAATGACTCTGGCTCTCTGCAGTATATAATCACTACAATTATATAATTAAAATTAAAATGTTATAATGATAATAGTTTTTAAATAGTTCACATGTTTTAAATAGTAATGGTTAAAAGCTGATTTTTTAAAGATGCTCTTGCAGATAATTAAATTTTAATTTTTCAAATACGGTTTTCTTTTCTTTTCTAGTTTTGCCTACGGATGTTTGTTGACACCACAAACCTCATTCCCAAAATAACATCATGCTCTAACATGATAAAAAATTATACTAACTGTTTAAACTATTAAATGTTTTTGTATTTAAATATTTGATATTTTCAGATATTTAAACAACCTAATAAATAAATCAGAATAAATGTAAAACAAAAATTTTAAACTAATATAATTTAGAAAATAAGAAAATGTTTAGAAAAATCTAAGAAATTTTCAATGGATAACAAATAATTTCATTAATTATTTAGACAATAAATTATCCTATTTGTTGCGACTTGTAAATTGAATTTACTACATTGTTCTTTTGATGAAGTATGAAAATTATCGTTCATGACTACTGCTACATTATCCACTTAACCTTGATTCTTCATTAGAAAATCTAATTATTTCAATTACACTAAATACTTCTGCGTCACGTATAAACAGAACTATTTTGAGTTATTAATCATGTTATATAAAAATGCATTCAAGGAAAGATTTTTTTAAAAGTTGTAACTATACAAACAATGCTCTTTAATCTACTTTAATGCAGCTCAAGGTCTTCAAAAGTTAATTTCCTACCAAAAACAATTCCCACGATTAGAGGCGGTAATTAAATTTCCCTAAATACTTATTACATTCTACTATAAAAGGAACTCTTTTTAGGGAAGATAACCGTGCGTGGACAAATTAGATTGCTTTAAAACTTACATATTCTTCTTAATTAATTGTTGAACAATTACATAGACAATGAAATTGAATTTGGAAAATTAAACTGACTCTTCCTAAAACAAGATCATAAGCATATAAATTTCCCTGTTGATTTGGAAACATTTTATGGAGAAACATTTACCATGCAAATTATATATAATCAAGTTAATTCAAATTTGAAAATCTGAATTAAGACAGATAGAAAAAGAAATTCGAATTGATTGCTACCTTTTCCAAAAAAATATCTTAATTTTAAATATCTGCTGCTGTTTGATACTATATTAAGAATTATATTTAACTTGGATTAAAGATCAAAACACAAGGTGTTACAAAAATATCTATTTTAAATAGCTGTAATAATTAACAATATTCACAAAACGTTATAATTCTAATTTATTAAATAGTATAATGCAGTTATAGAATTCCAAAATTTCATCAGGTTTTCATATTTCACGCTATATTCAGGAGGTTTATTTTACGTTGGCAACATGAGGAACTGTAAATGTTGATAAGTAATTAATTTGACACTATTATTATTGTTAAGGTAAATTCTCATTCAGTAGTTAATCTCAAATTGGCAACTATAGATGATCTAGAGTCAGAAACCTTTTAAATAATCATCATGCTGGAATCATTAATAATATATTAATTGAATTCCGATTAAAACAACACTACGTCATGATATTAATATACATTGTTAGCTTTGAAATATTTTTTATTATGTAACTTCTAATCATTATATTTTTAAATTCACTTCCGTAGTAAATTATGGTAAAAAGTTCAAGTCACAGTATTAATAAAGAACGTAGATTCAGGCAATCAAAATATTCAATTAATACTTGATAACTTAATGATGTTTCCTTGATTGATTTCTTGACTGATAAACAAAAATAAACACTACTCTAGTTGTAATTGGAAATTTATGGAAATATTTCGTTTCTGCTAGTAGAGCATACTAATATAACTATTTGTAATTATAAAAAGATGAAAAAAATGTCGAGTTGAATTAATTATGAATCTTTAAATATACGATAATAATTAATATTTTAATGAATTACATTGGATTATTGAACCTCGGATAGTTGACAATATTCAACGTTTATTATTTAATTTGATATAAAGGTTTCACACTGAATTTACAGATGTTTCAGTGTAAATATTCACTATAACAGTAAAGCAGTTTTAAAGAAATTAAGTCATAATAAAAATTTATAAATCAGCTCATTTTTTTAAAATTGTATGAAACAAAATTATTTGATTCTGAGTAGATTCCAGTTATCATTATTTCGGAGAAACTTGATTTATAAACATAACTAATAAAAATTTAAAAGCAGAAAGACAGAAAATATTAAGATGAGAACCATTATCAGGGCAGATCACTGAATCTGCCTTTCCGAGGTTCAGTTGAAATATAATTAACCAATTAGCAACAGTGTAGGAAATCGAAATTGCAGTAACTACATTATGATGTGTAGAAGAAAAGACTAGAAGCTTCACACAACAGATTTTTCAAACTTTAACAGATTTTTTAAAATTAAAATTTAAATATTAGAAAAATAATTTATTTTCAAAATATGGAAGCATTCTTTTTAATAAGCATTTTCAAATTATATTGCATTAATAAAATTCTTATAAGTGTTCAATATAGATGAAATACTCTTTTAAAATCAATTAAAATTCTTCAAAAATAAATTAACTTATTTAATTCTATTTTACATATTTTTTTATATATTATTATTTATTTTATTTTATTTCCTTAGTTTCAATATATTTAATTTTTTATTTTCTATTGCATTTTAATTTTTAGTATTATTATTTATTTTATTGCAATTATTTTTATTACATAAATTCTTTATATTCATTTAGATTAAATATTTTTGTTCAATTTTTCCGTTTGTTATCATGTTAGAACACAGTGTGGCTTTTGGGATGAGGTTCTCGGCATGAAGAAAAATACGAAGGTGAAAAAAAATATTATCTACACGAGCATTTCAAAACATCAGCTCTTGATAACGTGTTGCCATTGCATTTACAAAAACTCTGATTTTAAAAAAAGTAAGTTATTGATTACAGCAAATAAAACGTATAAAAATGTCATTTTGAGCACGTGATTATATGAAATGAAATAAATAGGAAAATAGGATATTTTTTAATCAATGAATGCGATACAAAATTTTATTGATCGTTTGCAAAACTAAAGTGACTAATTCGACAAAACAATAAAAATGTAATTTAACCTGCACGAGCACGTGGTGCTTGGCCGTTCAAGAAATGATGTTCTGACATGTTGCATTGAAATATGCATAGTAGATTTCTTTTTGATCTTTTTTATTATTATTTGTTTTTATTTGTTTTCAAAGAAAATATTTTCAAAAATAGATCTTTTGCTAGAGTACAATTTTATGGTTCATTTTTATTATAAGAATTCATCCTGCTTAAATATATATATATTTTAGTATTTTTCTTATCTTATATTTATTCAAACTTCCAATTATTTCATATTTCTAAAATTTATTTATTTTGATCGCTTTTATATATATTTTCCGAAACAATTTTTTTAATCTTTATTCTAAGCAACTAATAATGCGATTCCTTTTAATTATGAATAAAGAATATTCAAATAATTTAATCAGCATTCTTTCATTTGTTATGAAATGATTATTTCTTAAATTCCGTGTACTTATTAGACAAAACATCCCATTTAAATCTTGTTTGTGTGAACAATTATTAGTTCCAAAAGAATGTGACTTTAATTAAAGAAAAAATGGAATTCAGTTTATTTCGTCTTTTTTCTCATGAAAATTATCATGGAAAAGTTCGGATAATCACACTGGAAACCAATCAAAAGAAGAAAAAAATAATATGTGTGAGAGGAAAAGTCCTCCAGATTAATAAAAAAGTAAAAAAAGAACTAACTTTTTTAACAAATAAATTAGAAAAGTTCTAATTAAGAATGGAAATTAATCTTTGAAGAATAAACATTCCTCACATTTCGGAAAGTAGAGAAATCTATTTTAATACCCCGCATATTTTACATGGTTTATGTAGGTCGTATATTAAATTTTCTAATTTATTACTTTAATTATCTTGATTTATATTGTTACCCGTTTTTTGAAGGTTTAAATTATTTTTCAATAATTACTGACTTTTTTTTATTTGTCTGACATTTTAATACTCTCACTTGAGAATACTGTTAGTGCAGAAGATAAATTTATTAGAAAAAAAATCTTTTAGAATAGGGGTTAAGTAATTCATATCCTAAAGGTTTTGTAGAGTCTCTGTATGTGTGCGCACACGTTTATGTGCTTTTGTGTGTGTGAGTGTGAGAGAGAGAGAGCATGTGTGATTGTATGTCAGTTTTTATGAGTGTATGAAAGTATGTGTGATTCTATGTCAGTTTGTATGAGTATGTGTGAATATTTTTGATTGTATGTCAGTTTGTATGAGTGCGGTGAATATTTTTGATTGTATGTACGTTTATATGAGTGTGTGTGAATATGATTGTATGTCAGTTTGTATGAGTGTGTGTGAGTATGAATAAGTGAGTGTGTTTGTGTATCAGTTTGTATGAGTATGTGTGTTTCTATATTTTGTATGAGTATGTGTGTTTCTGTATCAGTTTGTATGAGTATGTGTGTTTATGTGTCAGTTTGTATGAGTATGTGTGATTGTATGTCAGTTTGTATGAATGTGTGAGTAAATGTTTGTAAGTATGAGTAAGTGAGTCTCTCTCTCTCTCTCTCTCTCTCTGTGTGTGTGTGTGTGTGTGTGTGTGCGTGCGTGCGTGCGCACACGTAAATCTAAACATACTATTTTTGAAGTTTATATCTTAACTACTGCCTATCTTCATTCGTTGAATGTAATAATGGAATACAATGTTAATTTTACATTAGAGTGAAGAATGAAAGAGTAAGTTTATTTATTTTCCACAGTCAAACTAAAGTACTAAAACTTAAAATTCCATTGGCTTTAGATTTTTTTCATACTTTTGTGAGTAAACTTGAAATATCTTTTCTTTGAACTTTTTATATAATCATTAATCTCTATTCCTTGAATGTGTTCCTTGTGTGTGTGTGTGTTCATGCGTGCTTAAAAAGAATATAAAATATCTGCAATGAGAATTAAAATTACAAAAACATTTTTTCCAGCAAAATACAGTGTAGTAAAACTTTCTTATAAGTTTTAGATGACACATTATTTTGAGAAACTATCCGCTGAAAAATACCCCAGATTATTGTTATTTGTTATAATTGTAAATTATTCCTTAGTAGTAAAAGTAATGAATATGAATGAAATAATTTTAATATTTTACACAAACTTTTTATTATTATATAATAAATTTTATTATTTATGCATAACATTTTTTTAAATACCACTGAGCAATAAATGAAACAGAAAAATATTGGCTATGGTTAAAATATTTAACTAATCAATATTTATTTGAAATATTCATGCAAATTTTTTTCTTAAGTTTAATCATAACACTGTAAAACCATTTTAAGAGAGACGCTCAAATGATTACTTTTTAAAACATTAGTGTAAATTAATGAAATAATCCATGCTTAAAGCTATCTAAAGTTTTCTTATTGCTGCAAGAACCATTAATAATAAAAAAAATTTGGCATTTCATAGATTATAAAAAATGTATGCTTATTATTTCATATTTCTTGATTGTTGAAATTAAAGCAACTAAAATAAGTATCGAAATTTATTGAAAAACTGTTTTTCTTACCTCAATATATCTGCAAACAGAAATTTAAAATAAGTTCCATCAGATAAATAATAGAATAAAGAAAAATAATTTAAAAAAAATTACTTCCTTTTTTAAACTACAAAACAAAGATCATGATTTTTCACTCAGAACCATTACATCCCGAAATAAAAAGGACTCATTGCTTTTTTTAAACCTTTGTTTTCCCCGGAAGATATAAAATATTATTTTTGTTTGCTTTCTTTTTCTATCTACTCCTCGGAAATCTAGTTTCAATAAACAATGACGAAAAGCAATGAACTGTTATAAAGTAGTATTTTTTTACTTCGAGTTAATTTCTTACGGCTGTTTTTCCTTTTTGAAATATGAAAAATGAAAGAAACAGTTTGGAAATATTCTGAGCTGCAATAATAATTCAAAAAGATAAATGAAAAATACATACATTAAATGAAAAAAATACAAAATGTATTTATAATTTCAAAAAATTATTAAGAAATTTCGAGAATTTATTAATTTTTACTTAAAGGAAAGAAATCTGCTATATATGCGCACTTTCGTTTTTATTATCAATAAATTAGACCACTATTCATAATGAAAACTGCTGTGTACCTATAAACTGAAGTGACAAAAGTCATGGGATGACTGTTAATATCGTGCCGGTCCTCCTTTTGCCCGGCGAGGTGCAACAACTCGACGCGTCATGGAGTCCACAAGTCGTTGGAAGTTCTCTGCAGGAATATTGAGCCATGCTGTCTGTATAGACGTCCGTAATTGTGAAAGTGTGGATGGTGCAGGAGTTTGGGCACGAATGGACCTTTCGATGATGTCCCATAAATGCTCGATGGGATTCATATCGGGCGTACTAGGTGGCTAGATCATGCGCTGGAATTGTAAGGAATGTTTTTCAAACCAATCGCGAACAGTTCAGGCCCGATGACATGGCACATTGTTATCCATAAAAATCCCATCGTTGTGTGGGTACGTGAAGTTCATGAATGGCTGCAAGTGATCTGCAAGCAGCTGAACATAACCATTTCCAGTCAATGATCGGTTCAGTTGCACCAGAGGACCGAGTCCATGCCATGTTAAAACAGCCCACACCATTATGCAGCCACCACCAGCTTGAACAGTTCCTTGCTGACAGTTTGGGTCCATGGCTTCGTGGGGTCTGCGCCACACTCGAACTCTACCATCAGCTCGTAACAACTGAAATCGTGACTCATCTGATCACTCCACGGTTTTCCTCTGGTCTAGGGACCAGTCGATATGCTCACGAGCCCAGGAGAGTCGCTGCAGGCGATGTCGTGCTGTCAGTAAAGGCACTCGAGTCGGTCTTCTGCTGTCATAGCCCAAGGAAGACAAATTTCGCCGCATAGTCATATCGGGCTCGCCCCTCGTACGTCCCACATTGATTCCTGAAGTTATTTGATTAAGTGTTGCGTGTCTATTAACATTGACCATTCTACACAGACGTCGGCGGTCTCGGATCGTTAAGTGCAGGTGCTCGCCCACTGCGCTGTCTCTGATGGGATGGGATGCCTGAAATTTCCTACTCTCGGCATACTCTTCATACTGTGAATCTCGGAATGTTGAATTCACTAACGATATCTGCAATGGAATGGCCCATGCGTCTAGCTCCAACTAACATTCCACGTTCAAAGTCTGTTAATTCTAATCGCGCCGCCATAAATCACGAAAAACCTGTTCACATGAATAATTTGAACACAAATGAAATCTCTGGAAAACGAACTGCGCATTTATACTTTTTCGCTGCGATACTACTGTCATTTGTATATTTGCATATTGCTATCCCATGACATTTGTCACTTCAGTGTATATGCGCACATTCGTTTTTATTATTAACTAGCCGCCTTTGGCGACCAGTCGGTTCGCCAGTATTAATGCTCGCTAAAATTTTTATATAATATTTTATGTAGCTGTGTCTCATTACAGGTTTTTCACCAAAATATTTTTAAACCAAACAAATTTGATAGTCATATAATTCATTTATATTATTATTTTCTTCGGATGTTCTGTTCATTGTACTACTCTTCTTTCTCTTTCTATCCGAGTAATGATGGTCCCGGAATTGATACTTTTCTTAAATGGTGGAGGAAAAGGTCTAAAATTCCACGTTTTTACAGAAAAAGGAGATTCTAATTTTCATAAATGTAAACACACTAAACAAATAAAGACACAATTGTTTTTCAAGAGATGCGGAAGTTTAAAAACAAGAGATGCGGAAGTTAAATTAAAACTGCTGTGTACCTATATAATGATAAGTATTTGTCAATTCTCAAAAGAACAAACTAGAGCTGTTATATTTGGCACAAATATATTTTGGAAAGAAAGAATGTGCTACAAAAAACGTTTTAAAATTTGTATTTAAAAATGAAATTTGTTTTAAAAAGTTAAAAAAAACTTTTCCTGTTTTTCTTAGTAGGAAAAATGCTACATAAATAGAATTAAATGCATATAGTTTTAATTCTGAAAATTTCTTAAATTCTTCCTGTGATAAATCAATTTTTTTAACAATTAGTTTTTTAAAAATATAAGTTTGTAAATATTCCCCAAAAGTGCTTTGAGTTTTTGTGATATCATTCAAAACATTCTCATTTCTCAACAAATATATCAGCTTTATTTCCTATTCATTATTGGCAAGTCAAAAATTATTTTTTGGTATTTTTCCAAATATTAAATAAATTTTTTAATGCAAACTTTCAGAAAGTTTTAATATGTTTTGTTTGGTTGTGAGTGTATTTCTGTTGTATTGTAATTGTTGCTTTAATTGTTAATACATATTTTGAATTTCATTTCAGATCAAGTTTAATTTTAAAAATAAGTTATCGTGTAATTATTTTTTAGTTTGGAAAATCCTAAACATCATTTTTTCAGCAATGTGTTTAGTTATGTAAAAATTATATTACTATACTTTATTTTGGAAATGTGCGCTCTCTTTTAATTTCTAAAATCTAAACAAATATTTAATAAAAGCTGCTCGAATTATGATTTATTCAGTATAAGTAAAACATTTACATGTTGAAAGATGTAACATCTTATCTTTATATATATTTCATGCTTATACTTTACTGAAGAAGTCAAGTTCGTTGAAATTAGAATATTTTCAATTGAAGATTAAAGTTCAAATTCCAGGTTTAATAATTGTTTGGCTATATTTCTGTTTTTTTTTAAACAATCCTTTTTCTATTTTTCTCTCTTCTGATTTTGATTTTGGAAAATATTTAAATTTTAAAAAAATTGAAGCATGAAGAGAATAAGTAAACCGAACAAATTTAAGGCTTAAAAAAGGCGTGATTCTTGTGAAATATTATATTATTATGAAACTGATATTTAGAGAATTAAAATTAAATTTTAATACATTACTTTTGTTTTTAAGACTTCTCACCTTAGAAGGATTTGACTTAAAGATTTCTGTTTCACAATAATAGATTTTATTTCTCCTGAAAAAAGGATTTTGCACATTTCCAGTGAACATTCCCACAAAAATATAGGCTATAAACACATTTTTATCCCTCATTTTTCAAAAAATAATTTATTTTCAATAAATAATTACAAATTATTTCAAATTCAAAATTCTTCAAGCAAGAATGTCCAAAAAATAGATTTTTTAAAAGGATTGATATAATGCTATAAATATGAAATATTCCAAAATGTTTTATTTTTTAAAGAATAATTATAGTGCTATTTTGTGTTTTGTTTTAAATAGAAACTGACTCATTTAACAAGAAAATAAAACCATTTTGGATTTTATTAATTAAAATATACCATGGTAAAATCTTTTAACGATCTCACTTAAAATATATTACAAAGACTAATTATTATTTATCCTTTGTAGTGCATTATACTTATTCTATATTTTTGCAATTAATTTGACAATAAAATGGAATGGAAAAAGACAATTTCCGAAGAACCTACTACTTAGTGATATTTACTTTAAAGTTCAGCTTATGAAAGACAGATTTTATGGTCTTAAGATCCTTATTTATTTCGCCACTTTTTAATAAAAAAGAAGTCACAAGAATAGAAACTTCAATGAATTCAATAATAGAACCCAGATGATAAAAATAAACAACGGGAATTATTTTGAAATTTCGCTTTTCCTGTTTTTAATTCACTTTCATATCCAGTTCATAAATATTTAAAAATTCAAAGAAGGACGCCCCAGAAAAATTTAAATACCGTTATAAACAAACTCCTGAAACCAGTAAAAATATTCAAAAATAATTGTTTTTTTTCTCTGCATTGAATGAGTGAATTTTCCATGATTACAAAACAAGCAGATGCCTTTTCTATCTTTCTTTAAACACACGTTTCATGTTTTGAAGCATAAATTTCGGTTAAATATTCCATTCAAATTCAGAAAAATCATCTTTCTTCATCTCTTTACATGCAAAATAGCATGAAGTAAAAAGAATCGAGGAAATTCTGATTTGCAAAAAGTAGTATACAAACACAACGGTGCATCATTTTTATATTTTCCAACATTCTTATTTGATTCGAAAAATTAAACTTTCATGCTCTGTTATACTTTTATTTAGGATATAAATGCATGAAAAATGAGAAATGATTTGAATTCCGTTTTTAAAGTATTGTTTGAAATATATTCAAGTAAAAAATTTGCTGTCTTATGAAACTTTGAAAAGTGAGTTAAATTGAATATAAAGAGAAAATTGCTGAGTTATGCGTTTGGAAATAATAATTCTTATTACCAATTAAATGTACTGGGATAGATGAAATGAATAATTTTTGTTTTATGTAGTATAATTATTTTCTCATTTTTCAATACACTGAAAAAATACAGTATAATTATTATCAAAATACAAAAGAGTAAAGAAATATATATTTAGTTGATTTGATAGTTGTAATATTGACAACATGGATATTGTTGTAAGAATGACACAAAAAGAAAATTTTAGTTGTAGCTTTTAAAAGGTTGTTAAAAATCTTTTTTTTCTTTCATACTTATACCAAAATGTTTATCAATTTACTTTTGAAGAATTTTGTTTTATAAATAATAATACTTGGGAAAATCAAAAAGTCTGTGCGTCTTTTTTAACCAAAATACGGCTGTGAATACAAAGTGAACATATACATTTCCAGCAGTGAACGTTCCTTGAACCGCACCAGCCGTATCTGCCGTTTGCTCCGATGAGTGGCGCTAATATCAGTCATTTAAGATGGCAGTTATTCTTCAGACGTCCACAGCTTATGAGCAGCGAAGTGCTATTCGTTTTCTATGGAGCAAGGGACAAACACCCATAGACTTCACAGGAAAATGCACCCACCGTACGGAAAAAAGTGTCTCTCATTCAGAAATGTTCAATGGTGCTGTAGTGAGTTTCAAAACGGTCGTGAAGACTTGCATGGGAATGTACGTTCACTGGGAGAATCTGGAACACCCACCTTATAGTCCAGACCTTGACCCCAATGATTTTCACGTTTTCAATCCACTGAAAAAGTTTCTGGCAGAACAGAGATTCACAAGTGACGAAGAAGCCAATAACGCGGTTCGACGGTAGTTCCACAGGCATCCGAAAGAATTCTACGACAGGTATATCTCTACTTGAGATGAAACATATGTCTGAAACGGTGTGGTGACTATGTGGAGAAATAATGTAAAGCACGTAGTGCACTACGTATATTTGTAAATATCTGTATGTGTCTGTTTTTGGCGAATAAAAAATGGCTGCAAAGATTTTTTGATTTGGGTGTGTGTGGGTGTTGGCGCTGTAAAGGCTGAAGCGTTAGCAAACATATACCAAATTTGGCACAGATATATGTGAATGTATAGAATTGTGTAATTCGAAAATATTTTTTAAAAATTCAAAGTAGAATTGTAATGAATTAAAATTGAGTTTTAGCCCTTTTTGGTAAAAATTTAGAAAATATTATTGTGAAAAAATAAATTTTACATCATGCTAAATTATTTTTAAAATTATCTGTTGAACGATATAAATCTAGAAATCAGACAAATCTCCCCTACAATTTTTAAAAATATTTTTTATTAAATTTCCTACGATAGATTGCATTATCGCCCAGACATTTAAACCGTTCTCACTGTTTCATCAAATATTTATTCGCCTGCTTTTGTTGCATTGTTGAAAAACTGAAGAAGTTTCCGTTTAGTATATATCGGCTGTTTATATTTATCCTCTGTGTATTCGTATCCTTTCTGTTAATAAACGATGTCTTTGTTTTCTGCCAAAGGAAGTAGTATCGAGTTCTGCGAGGAGTAGCCAGTCGTGTAATTGTGTGCAACTGGATACAGCTAAAGCGAGGAGACAGTGGAGAATTACAGCCATTTGGAGATATTTCCACTCTTGCAAAATTCCATCTGGCCGCTTTGTGTGTTGTAGTTGGTATTGCTAATGATAACGATTTATGACCTACTGTTTGTTGTAGTCTGCTGCTGTGTTGGCTGACTTCGTCTCGGCTGTTTATATTTGTCCTCTATGTATTCGTATCCTTTCTGTTAACAAACAATGTTTTTGTTTTCTACTAAAAGATTGTTTATTTCTGCATCGACCTTCAAATCTTAAAAGAGCCGAGACGGAAATAGTAAATCCGCAACAATATTATTCTCCTCAGATGAAACTTAAGCTATTGGGCTGTAGCATCTAAGTAATAATTGAATTTATTTTATCAATTTCGATCATTTTATCTATCGTGATACGATTTGTTATGGTTTTGGGATAATGTGTTTTTTTTATCAATCTAATTTATTTATCTATTGAAGAGAGATTGTAAAAAATTGGTGCAAATCGTTTAAACTTTATATTAATTCAGTTAGTCATCGGTTTTGAATAGCTTTTTTTTATAAACCAGATTCCTTCCTCTTTTGAAGAAACTCTCAAGGTAATTGGTGCAAATAATTCAGTTATGTATCACTTGCCGCATCCATGATTCTAGATGAAGGTGTATGTGTGAGTATACGCTTTTATCAATTTAATAATTGATGTAAACAGGGTTTTCAGTTAAATGTGTTTAAAATCTCTACATAATCATGATTTGATTTAATTTTTAGCTGCTTAAATTATGTTGGTTATATACTTGTTTCAATATCTTTCAGAAATTTTTTTTCCGAATGGTTTTTAAATGCAAAAGAATCTCTTTATTATATAATGTATCTAATGAAACAAAAATTTTGATTCAGAATTCTTCAACAAAATATAATTTCTGAAAGTAATTAATACTCCAAATACATAAAAATTAAAAATTTATGTCACAAAATAATAATGCAATTGAAATTATCCCTATATAAAATATTAGCAGCTAAATTAGGATTATTATATCAGCTTTCAATCTTAAAATCATATGAATTCATTCATTCTGTAATTTAATCAGATGATAAGAACTATACCTGAACCAATATCCCTTATCCAAACTTCCACACCACTCTTGCTGGGGATGATTTGTAGCTAACAGATATCAGATATATTGTTTACAAGATCCATACGGTACTTACGTATTAGACCGTCCAACTTTATCGCCAAACTTGAAGTCGTCACCAATGAGTTGCTAAATCGCCAATCCGGCAATGGTATAATCCGCTGATCTTTATCGCCAAATTTTAATCCGTCGCCAGTGAGTTACTAAACTGTTGGCAAAGACGATCTAATACGTAAGTACCATCCATACACATAATGCATAGTCCATATGTTTGGATTCTCAAAAAGAGATCTTCCAAGGATAAAGCATTTAAATAATATCAGAACATTGTTCTTTTATTATATCGATCAATTTCATTTATTTTTATGAACATCTCTTTTATTATATAACAATAAAATTGACTAGAATATTTTTTGAAAACGAAAAATTATATATAGCAAGCAACTTGATTTTAAAAAATACAATTAAAAATTGGAAATTTTAAATTTTTATAATAATTTTTACATGGAAATTTCATGTGAGGAATTTGGAAAAATATTCATATTGAAATAGAAATATGAATGTTATCTTGTTAAATGTAATAGTACATTGCATAAATAAAAAAACTTTAAAAATTCTAAGTTATATTTCGTTAAGATCACGGATCTTTTTATTTCATGTTCCACCACTTTTTCACCAAGAGCCTCAGGTTTTTTCAATATCCCATACCATTACAACAAAAGCCCCCGTGAACTGGAAAATATAGTTTACTGTGAGAAATGCATTGCAGTATTCCTCTATTTTCCATTGTTTGAAAGAGATATGCAAAAGTGAAATCGAATTGAGATGAAGATTCATCCTGAAAATGAGAAAATGGTAAAAAAAAAAAACAATGCCAGTGTAGATGGAATGCTCTATTGCATTGAACAAAGAGGGCAGCAAAAGTTGCTTTAAATGCTACTATCTCTTGTGATCAAAATTGCGATAATGTTAAAAGTAGAAAAATAAATATTTTTGAGTTGAAAATATCGATAATTGTTGGATTATTATGCTTAGAGCCACAGACTACTTTATTTATATAAGAGAGATCGTTTTGCAATATATAAAAAGTTACAAACCTGTAATTTTGCTTCCTAGCACAAATTGTGTCATCGTAGGAAAGATCGTTTAACGATCAGCCCTGTTGCGTGCTGAGCAAGTAAACACTTGGCGGTCATTAACAACTTGGCGCCGAATTTGGTGACTTTGGCGACAAAACAGATATTGCTGGAAACTTCGAGAATTTTCACGATCCGTCCAATAGAAGCCGAGATATCACCCTGATTGCCCTAGAAAGTTCTGAGTCTTCCACCTGAAAGCTAGAAAAAGCCGATAGTCTAAAGCCACAGGGGTGAATAGAATAGGACCGGAAGTTAAGTTGGAGCCGAAGGTAAGTAACGAGTCGTCCAGTTGAAAGAGAAACAACAGCGGAATATTCCGACGGAGAACCAGAGTACAGTGGAGTTCAAGCAATTTCTTAACTGAACTATTGTGTGCCGAGTTCTGTCATCTACAGTTGTAAGCAGCGTCTATCATTTGTGGAGTAGCCAGTCGTGTGGTAGTGAGTCGGTAACAAGAGCGAAGAAATAGTGAGACTTCAGCCGTTTGGAAAGACCGTAGAGCAAATCTCCAAGTATCCTCTCTCCTGCTGGATTCTGTCTGGCTTTTTTGTGTGCTGGGAGGGGGGGTTGATTCTGACTTGTGGGGTACTGTCTGCTGTAGTGCGCTATGCTGTGTTTGTCTGGGCTGTATATATCTGTTTGTGTATTTGTCATCTTTGTGTATGCGACTTCATGCATATAAATGTCGTTATTGTTTTTTACTTAGACAAGCTGATTGTGCCCTCAAACTATACACCACTGAAAAAGTGAACTCGCCAGAGATTATTCGTAACAATATTGAACCATGGATCACCATCTCCTTTTTCTTGGTATTTGTTGCAGTTTTGCCAGATGAGAACTGAATTTCGCCTAAGCAATATTCAATACTAAGCGAAGAAAAGACACCATAAGATTAAAAGAAAAAAACAACAACAGAATTTGTCATATTCAGATGCATCCATAAATATCTTTATATAGATTTCAATTGTAATCATTAACCAAATTATTTTATATTAGAAACTTTTAAATGCATTTTTATCTATAATGTTATGATAACAATTGCAATAATCACTGAGCACTGTAATGTTTTATTCATTATAGCTTTCTTCACATTATTATCCGGATAATATTTCTACATGATTTCAAAGTAGAAAGCAGTAGTAAACGGATTCATATAGCAAATGCTTTCGTAACCGCAGTAAGCGGTTTAACGGTAGTAAACATCTCATAATGGTGATTTCCATTCATTCACCGAAGTGAACGGCGGTACTTACGTATTAGACCGGCCTCGCCAACGGTTTAATAACACCTTGGCGACGGATATAAATTTGGGAATAAAGATCAACGGATAGCATTATTGCCAGATTGCCTTAATTGGCGGTTTAGCCACCTATTGGAGACGATTTCAATTTGGCAATAAAGTTGGACGGTACAATACGTTAGTACCTAAACGGCTTAACCTTCTTATATGTTCGTAAATTTTATCATTTGTACATTTCCTGGTGCCCATACATGCCCATCAAACCAGTCACTGACCAGAAAGGTTTCGAGCAAGGGCGTATGAGACCGTTCTGTTCGGTTATTTACCATTGAGGTCATCTTTATAAATGCATTCGTAAATGTGTGTGTGGGTTTTCTTGTCCCTAAATCACTGCTTCACATTATTATCTCACCTCACTGAATATCCATTTCAAAAATGGATAATTTATCCTCTCAAATAGAGGAAAAAATATTTTTAATTTGTTAGTATTCTGATATGTAAATAATGAATTAATTTTTCATGATTGTAAACAAACATTTAGCTTATCTGATTTAATGCCTTATCATACTGCAACATTCATCTACACTTTCATAGGCAGACGACCACGAAAGTGACGTCACCCTGGTAAACTTTAAAATGTAGCGTACTTTATGGTGTATTTATTGCTCAGAAGAAATGGCGGAAATAAATAAGCTACAGTTTACAAACTACTACAGTAAAATAATTATAATTATATTAGTCTATGTCAATCGCGCCATTCTTGTATTACGTAACTGTCAAATTTTCACTTGATTGGTTGAATTTCTCGAGCAAACGATATTTCCGTCACTACCGTTTACATTTTCAAGCTGGTTTAAAAAAGCTCACGATGGCGAAAATATTGCTTGAGCGCTTGCGGGAATAAATCGAAAACTGTCCACGAAAGTGTAAACGGTATTTTGCAGTGTGATAAGGCCTTTAAAGTGTAAAAAATAAATTATGCTGTTATCATTTTGCTTTGTTTTGGCGATAACTGAGATTCGATTTTTTATGGATATTTTTATGGAATAATTTATTGATTCAAGGTAATACACCAGATACGGATTATAAAGTTATACTCTTATAAAAATTTCATTGATAATGATAATTAGTTTTATCTCACAACATTAAATTATTCTTAAATTTCCGCTTTACAAATTTTAATGATATTAATGAAATATTTAATTAGATTTAGCTTATTTGTTAATTAAATCACAGAATTCCTAATTATTGCATAAATTATTTGAACTAATTTGAGAATGATTTGTTCTCATAATATTTTTAAACAATGTTCATATCAAAACATTTTATAAATTATTTAATATTTTACCTATTCTTATATCAGTTGAAAAGATGCTGATTAATTAAAGCTATAAAAAATAAAAACCATATAAAGTTATAAAAATCAAGAATCATATTAAAAAATTATTAATAAAATGATCATATATGCTAACACCCCATATAATCATATACAAATAATTTCTATAATGCATTTTATAAAATAATGACCAGGAATTAATCTTAAATAGTATTTTTAACTGTAGATATTTATTAAAACTTTTTTTTACTGCCATTACTTATTTTTTATCGATTGCAAGATTGATGAAATACGAATTATTTTAAAAAATCAAATAGTCCTATAAATAATTATTCTTTTAAGTATTAATAAACTAGTACTGTCAATATATAATAAATAATTTTCAAAATATTATCTAGCTTTTTAACGGAATTTTGATTCTTCCATTAGAAATTAAAACTATTTTTCACGAAAATTCAGAAAGGAGAAAGTTGGAATAGAACTCTTACAATTGTCAAAGTTTTCTTTCCTCCTTTTTATGTTTTATTCATCCTCGCATAGCTGTTTGATTCTTTTTAGAAAACTAAATATCGTAAAACAGAAAACTATTTCTTTTGTAAATCTGGGATTTCAATAAAATGGAAACAAAATATACATAAATAAAATTCACATTTTTATCTTTAAAAAAGCAACCTTTCAGTATATTTTTTTCCATTTCATCTTTATCATATACATTTTTTCTTACAGTTATCTTTGTGGTTGTAGCCGACATCGAATATTTAAATATGACTGTCTGCCTGGACAAGGAATAAAAGTACATATACTTTGTTCGTACCGAGGATGTAGAAATTTACAAATTCAGACACAAAAATATATCTGATAAAACTGACCTCTTTCTTGACTCCGCTATTTTTGTCTTCAAAATCTTTCAATATATTTTCAAAAATTATTTTCATGAAATTCGAATAGAGATAAATTGATAAGAACCTGGGTCCAATCGCATTAAAAATTTTCTGTGATGTTTATTCCGTTTTGCTATTCCATAATCTTTTATATATTATGATATTCAATATAACGCCAAATGGGTGGTTGAATTAATTTTTATTCTAGGCTTAAATGAACTGTCAATAAATGTCAAATTACAGAATTAAACGAGTGATATTCTATTATGAAAATAGTATGCATCCTAAAACACTAGGTTTAGCTAAATAATAAATATATATACTGAAATTTGCTATTTATTAGTGTCATTTTTAATAGTTTATTTTCACCAAATTTGTTTTTTCCCCAAATTTCGTTTTGATATTCCATAACCTTTTATATATTCATTATAACGCCAAATAGGAAACTGAATTTATATTTGTTCTAGGCTAAAAGAAATTTTCAATATATGTCAAGTTACAGAATTAAACGGGTGACATTCGATTATGAAAATAGTATGCATCCTAAAACCTTAGATTTAGCTAAATTTGCTATTTATTACTGCCATTTTTAATAGTTTATTTTAACCAAATTCCGTTTTGCTATTCCATAACCTTTTATCTATTCAATATAACGTCAAATGGAAGTCTGAATTTATTTTTATTCTAGGCTTAATTGAATTGTCAATGAATGTCAAATTACAGAAATAAACAAGTGACATTCTATTGTGAAAATATTAGGCATCATAAAACACTAGGTTTAACTAAATAATATTAAGTGTACTGAAATGTGATATTTATAACTGCCATTTTTAATTATTTTTACCAAATTTGTCAGAAGTAATGCATAAAATATTCAATAACTTTCAAAAACCCCGCTTTGAATTTTTATACGAAGTAATAACTTATGTGATATAAATAATTTATAAAAAGTCGAACAATGTTTTGAAGCAATAAGCCTTTTTTATTAAAGAAAAGTTAAGATTTTAATAATAAATAAGAAATAAAAAGCTGAAGACAAAAGAGAAAAAGTGGAGACGTTATATTGATCTCGGATCGAGTTTAGGAGAGCATTAATTCTAGATTTTAATTAAATTCAGATAATATTTATCCTTAGTGAACTATCGATATAAAACTTTCATAATGATTTTTGGTGTTAAAGTTTTTAAATAAACTATCAAAAAATTTCATGGAATCGGCAATTGATGAAAATCGTTGAAATGAAAAGTACGTTGTTACAAAATGAAACAATTGAAACAAATTTTTTAAAAATAATGTTTATTCTGAACTTTTATATTTCTTTGTAATAATAATATTAATCAAAAGTAGATAAAATTCGTATCAAAATAACTTAAAGTGAAAACTTGCTTAAGATATGATGAAAGAAATTAGATAATTGGTAGCAAACGATATTATCAGAATTTACATTTATAAAAATAATCTTTTTATATAAATTTTATTGTTTGAAATAATCCTTGATTAAAAATATTCATCATTCTCTTTATAGATAGATTATTTTTATCATAGATCATCTAAAAAATCATGAATTCATTAGAAGCTCAATTAAATAAAAACCAATGAAAATATTATTTTAAATTGGATAAAACCTTTCAAATAGTTGACAAAGTATTAAAAAATAATATGATTTAAATGATACATTGCACGAATTTTAGTTCTATATTTAAAATCAGTAATTAGAAAAGATACAATCTTTAAAAAAACAATCTTTCGAAGAGGTAAAGCATGTAAATACATGAGGAAAATTATCCAAAACAGCATAAAAAAAGAAATAAAATATTTTAAGACAGTTTTTTTTTATATTTTTATTCTTTAATATAATTGTTTTAAATATTTTTATTTTAATTATTCTTATTTTAATACTACGTTAATTTATTTTTTTCTTTTTAATATCAATTTATTTTAATTATTTTTATTTTATATTAATTTATTTTAATTATTTTTATTTTATATCAATTCATTTTAATTATTTTTATTCTATATTAATTTATTTTACTTATTTTTATTTTATGTCAATAAATTTTAATTATTTTTATTTTACAGTAATTTATTTTTATTATTTTTTATTTTATATTGATTTATATTGATTATTTTTATTTTATATTAATTTATTTTTATTATTTTTATTTTCAATTAAATGATTTTTATTATTTTTATTTAAATATTAAGTTAATTAATTTTTGTTTATTTAATTTATTTTATGTTTATTTTAATATAAGGTACTTTAACAATTTTTATTTAATTATTTTAATTTTTTTTTGTTGTTATTTAGATTTCCAGATTACTGTAGCATTTACTGCATGCTATAACCTCAAGGTAACAAGAATGATAGATTTGTCTACAAAAAGAATTATTGCTATATAAAAAAGTTATTAAAGAATTCAACTTTCTAGATTTGAAAAAGAAATTCTAATTCACAATTCTTAATTTAAAATTTAACTAAGAAAATAGCCTAGATTTGAAATAGCTTTCATAATTATCTTCCTTGTTTCCTATTCCACTTCGTTCTTTTTAATATTCTAGCGGGAAAAAACATTCGGAAAAAAGACAGGAAAAACTTTCTAAACTTTCCTTTTAAAAAAAGGTTTTGAATTAAATCAGTTAAAAAACAAACCCCTTTCACGTTTACTGATCACACGGCGACCGTTTCTAGCAAAAAGGACAATTCTTTACTTTTAAAGTGGGATTTGAAAATAGAAAAGCAATTGGATTTTTTTCGGGAAAATACCATTCCCCGTAACTGAATCATTAAATATGAAGACACTCTTAATATTTGAAGATATTCTCGATTTTCAGGGAGAAAATACACTGAGTTATTTGACATATCAAGCGTCAAAGCATTTTTTCACTGCAGATTTTTTCCCTTCTTTTTACTGTCTTCGAAAATATGAAGCTTTTTTTTTATTGAAAGTTGTTAGTGATGCAATTAATTTTAAATGTATCGGAATACTTTTCTTCTCTCTAAATTAATTAAAATGTTTTCGATCGGTTCATCTTTACTTCAGAAGAAAGGAAATATTATATTTCCTTTTAAATTGTTCATGAAAGCTGTATTTGTTTTAAAATCTGTTATTTTATTTAAATGCCCTTTTCAACTTAGATCAATAGTTGTAGAAGATAAATATTTGGCCGGCTTTCTGCAAAAGTGCGTCTGGGTGGTGCAGAGGTAGCGCGTCTTCCTTTTGTTCTGGGAGTCCCGGTTCTGTCATGATTGTTCTTTTGTGTGTTATCTGTGAGCTGATTGAGACTGTGCCCCCCTGTAAAAAGGGGCTGTGCAAGCGAATGTGTTGAGTTTGTAGCTGAAGTCGTACTCTTGGACCTAGTTGGCGCTGCTTGAAACAAGAGAGGTATACCTTCGACTTAAAATCTGCTGATGTATCAACGGGGCTTGTCCATGGCAAGTGCCATAAATAACAACAACAAATAGATATTTTTCCTTTTCCCAGTAATAGAAATACGGCTGAGTTATTCGATATTTGTCACTTGATATAAATATATTAAATGTATATAAATATTAAAAAGTAAAGCAAAATATTACTCTTTAGATTAATGTAATTATCATATCAAATAAAAAAAATTCTTGTAAATTTATTTTATTTTGTCTTGTGTGTTTTGGTTTTGTTTTGTTTGATTTAAACTGTTTCTGTAATCTATTTACTTTAAATTGTTCTTTTATTTCTGTGATAAAAATTAATCTCTAAAACCTCATTTTCCTGTGATTTTCGGGTCACGAGGGATAGCTATTTGGACGAAATGTCAGACCTCTCACAGAAAAAAAAACACTGGTTTGAATCTCTGCCTGAGGATGACCCTTGAAAAAGTCTTCTGGCTGAATTCATTAATTTATTTTCCTTTCTATTTCGAATTTTAACTTAAACCTAATTAACTTAAACCTTTGCTAATTCTTTTGGTTAGATATTCTAAGACAAGATTAGTATTTATCTCTACAGAAGAATATAAAATATCTTCTTATTTGCTGAAATATACAGATATTATTTATGTCAGATTGCTTCTTCTAGAAATAAGCAAGAGGATTTATCAGAATGATGTAAGTTCCGATATTCAAAATCTTCTTTCTTCCTACCTGAAATCATTCTGAAAATAGAATGATTGATATGGATTGATTTAGTAACATTATGAAAATTGCTCCAAGACTGTCCTTAAAATGACCAAAAGCAACGACTCTAAACCCAGAATCGTAAGACATCAAAACAGACTTGCAGAATTCTTTTTTTAAAAAAATATCAAGAATTTTTGCACAAATATAATTTTTGGAAAATTTCAATACTTGATTTGTTTTGAAAAACATATTTATTGCTCTAAAATCCACAAAATTTCCAAATCTTTTTTTGGATAAAATAAATGGATAATTAGGCTTTAAAAAGCGTCTGTAAGTGTAATCTTTATCAAAATTTATCCAAATATTGTATGCAATCGCCTCCTCCCTCCCACATGCAAGTGTAAAAAGTATAAGAAATTTTTATCGAAAAGTTCATAATTTATAAAAATACATTTCAAAACACAATTTACTGGAAAATCTCCCAAAAAATATTCTCCAGTACATTTGACAACTAAGAAATCTTTTTGTTGTTGTTGTTGTTGTCCCAATGTTAAACAAATTTAGACATACCTCCTTTAGAATTGTCTTCGGCAACTGTAAATAAAAGGACGATAATCCACTTCAAAAGTGATTTGAGGTCTCTTGAGAGTGGCAACAACAACAACAAAAACTCTTAAACTTGAAAATATTTTTTGATATTTTTATTTTTAAATCGAAAATACAAATTGGAATTTGTGCTTCCCAAACATATAAGATAGATAAAAAGTTATAAAAAAAACTGTGCCAATTCCTTTTTTTCCCAGTATCATCAATTTATGACTCGTTGTTGTTGTTGTCAGAAGGCATTGATTATATCAGCGGACTCCAAAGTGTTTCTCTCATTTTCTTATGACTATTTCTCTATTACGTAGCAATCAAAGAAAAAAGGAAAAAAAAAGCTTTTATTTCTTTTTCTTTGCAAGTTCATAAAGATGACGGAAATATATTTGTTGTACGGAACAAATATCGAAACAATGGATATGATTTCTTGACTTTTATTTAGAGGAAGAATGATGAATCTTTGACATGCATCTTGAATTATATTTGGATTTATCAGATACGGGAAAACAATTTTTATACTATAACAAAAATTGAGATATCTTACAATTAAATAATGAGGTTAATATTGGTTTTTGTTGTTATCTTTAAGTATTATTAACATATAATTTCATTTGTTTCAGTACTTGTTCTATAAAATTAGTTCTTCCTATAGAATTAGTTTTCGAATTTAGAATACTTTTATGTTTTCCATCAAAAAAGATAGATTTCCTTTTTTTTCAGAAATCAATTATGTATTAACCAATTAATTGAATCAAATTTTCATTCAACACCACTGGGGCGATCTGATATTGAATTCGAGAAAAAAAAATTGAAATATTTCATAATTTTTAAAATGAATTATTAATTATAGAATTAGAAAAAGATAGAATTAAAAACAAAACATAGTTCTACTTTCTCTGAGAAAGAATATTACATATTAAATTTAATCAATATTTATTTACTAATTTTGCAATTGTTTTATTTCGTCTTTACTTATTTTTCAATTGTTTATTGTATTTGATTTCATACACAAAATTAACGGATTGTAAAACATCTAAATTTTCAAAGTCGGAAAGCAAAATATTAAAGTTGTGAAAATTCAGTCTTTTCATTAGCTAACAAATTAACTATATTTTAAAAATTTATACTTTTCCTTACATTTTACTATATTTTTCACTCAAAGGAAAATACGATACTTACGTATGAGACAGTCGCCAATGGTTTAGTAACCCATTGGTGACGGACTCAAATTTGGCAATAAACCGTTGACACCAATGAAATGAGTTTGAAGAATTTTTTTAAATAATGGTGGGTTTTTGGCTTTATTTTCAGCAACTCATTGGCGACGCTTTCAAATTCGGTGATAAAGATCGACTATCTAATATGTAAGTACCGAAAATACGTATATTTACATGTTTAAAAAGGTCAATTTTCACATTCTTCTACTTCATAAAAAAATTTACATTCACATTTACTAAACCATAAAAAGAGTAAAAAATTCAGTATAATCAAGCTCAAAATTACTTGCTTTCTTTAAAATTACTCAAAATCCTTAAAATGCGAATACTTGATAATTCTAATTCCAAATAAAGAATAATAATGGGAAAAATAATCATCAATCCTAAATTGTTGATTGTCTTTAAATGAGCTACAAGAAATAAATATTTATTTTCTTTCGATTATGATTACAAATATATTAATAAATTTATCAAAGAAATTAATTTTCTTGCTCAACTCTCTACATTTATTATAAGGTCAAAATGTATGTGAATGTCTAGCTTAGATTTTAATGAGTTACTGTTGGACGTGGAAATACTGAAAACAATACCATAATTACTTCGAAAAAGAGGAGGAATTAGTTAGGAGTGATTTATTTTAAATATTAGCTAGAATTTAAACAATTAAAAAATCAAGAGGAATTTCATCATTTTTAAAATGATATTATTTTCAGTTATTAATATCACACACAAAATTATATCTTTCATCCTACATTTGTAACAATATATATCGTCTTCAAGAGTACCTTTTACTGTTACGATTAAATTAAAGCATTTTTCATTGTTTTTAGAAATATAAAAGATAATGACTAATCACTTAACACTGTAGGGTTAAGTGTGGTAAAATAAAAAGTTAAAAAACATATTAAAATTTAGAAATTGAAAATTATTTGACGCAAAAGGTCATGAATATTAAGTTTTTGCTAAGAGAGGAAAATCGGAAACAAGTTTCCTGATAGCTAAAGATGGTTAGTATCAAAGGAAAATTCAAGCTCCATCCAGATTGAAATTTCTAATTATTCGATTGAATTCACAAGCTTTGTTTCTCTATGAAACTGGAACAAATATTTGCGACACATCTCAAATGTAACTTCAAACTTAGATAACTCACCATTTTTTGTAACAAATGAAGCCAAAAATTCATTAATTACATTCCTTATTTGTTAAGTGGGAAAAGTAGAGCATATTAAGTTTTTATTTCTTTCGAAAATAAGTTGATTTTTTGATATTACCAAAGAGTGAATAATTAATTTCTGTTAATTTTATTCAATTTTAACATTTTTCCCTTTATTTCTCTCTTTTAATTTGTTTACATCCGTCACAAAAAGATTAAAGGATCTCAATTAAATTTCGCATTTCTTTATTCTTTTTTCCCGTCTTTGATACTTGGATAATTTTACAGAGAAGGTAAGAAGACGATAAAAAATTTGGTATTAAAAGTATCAGAAAATGTAAATAGCGCCTTTAAATTAAATTATCATGCTGGTATTCCATGAGCAAATATACTTTAAACGAAGATGACTTTATTAGATTAAAATGGCTGAAATAATGGATAAGAAGATGACAACTTAATTTGCAGTGGTTGTTAAATGCCATCTATAATCATATAGGAAATAATAGCTTCTTAATGCCGATTTTATGGTCATCAAATTTCTTTTATGAAATGATAAATTGGATCTCAATATTACCATTTTTTTTTCATTCACAGGAATAAAAATTATGATTTTGATTACAGTCATTACTAAGAATCGAGATCACAGACATCTCAATTTATGTGAGTTTATTTTACTGCAAAATGCTTCAATTTTCATTTCAGTAGTTCAGTACTCCCTAATGACTTTTTTCTTTTAAGTTTAGATGCTTATTTTTTCCCCTTCTGAAAAAATAACAATCAAGTTTACAAAGGAAAATCGAGTGACAGATAACTTATTCATCAATAAATTTATGGAAATGTTAAAATCTGAATTGCTTATCTGGCATCGAATACTCAACGTCTCTATCGGCCAGTTGATTAGTATCTTATTATGACCGTGTTTGATATCCATTACATTATGTATTGGGTTTTTTTTGTTGTTGTTCACTATTTGCAAAAAAATAATATTTTAAAACAAAAAATTGTAATAAGCAACAGAATAAAGTTATTTTAAAGCTTTATAATTGTTCTATTCTTGTTGTGCAATGGAATCCACTTCCACGAAATTACTGTGATATTAAAAATATAGCTGTCCAGATAATCTAACTTAGAATTGCACCAGATCTTTTGTGGCACTATGATTTCGCTCTCTTATTTTTTAAATAAATTTTGCAGATAATAAAGAACATATTTCTTAGGCTTCCAATAATCTAAGAAAATAGCATGATTAAATATTTTATGGCCAAAGAAGCTGCTTCAGTTTTCCAGTTACAATAAAATATATATCGCTGAAAATTATGCCTAAAAAATTGTTTTTAATTTTTTGCAACCTAGTTTTTTTTAAATCAGAATAATCGAAAGTAAAGATAACAACCCAATTTACGTTGTTATCGGTGTTTTGTAGACATTTTTCCAACAGCCAATTGCTTACTGACTATGAATGGATAGAAATAATAACTATAAATAGATAACTATAAATAATAACCACTGATGAAGTTGGTAATGACAACACTCTCACGTACTCAGAGATCTCCTCAATTGCAAAAGTGGAGACAAATAGGCTTTGGCGTGTTCCTCCGAATAACTCCTGGTACTTGAGAGATTGTCCTTGAGGGGCCCTCCAGACCAGGGGCGATAGAAAACAAAGCTTAGCCCTCTCTCGATTTATCATCGAATATATTAAAGGTCTCACTTTTCACCTGGGACAAAATTATTTCCCGGACTGTCATTGGTGTAAGAGCGCTACAGCTCCCCCCCACTAACATTTTAAATTGTCTAGTTTTTACAAAGCATGGCATATTCAAAGACTCAGTTCTATTTACGGACTTTTTGGAAACAATGAGTTTTATGGGGATGGTTTAGCACTGCTGGGCCATCTGGGATTAGTAACAACAACAACAGATCGTGCGTTGCTGTTGTTGTTGTTATTGTTGTTACTAATGGCACTTGCCATGGATAAGTGAATAAGGCAGCCGTCAGCGATTTTAAGCCGAATGAGCGTCCCTTGTTTTTGAAGTAGCGCCAACTAGGGCCAAGAATACGACTTAGCTACACACTCACCACATTCACTTACACAGTCCCTTTTTACAGGAAGGCACATTCATATACCTCATAGATAATACGCAGAAGAACAACCATGCCCGAACCGGGACTCGAACCCAGGAAGCCCATATCGCAAGGAAAACGCGCTACCTCTGTGCCAGAACTCAGGCTCTTTTTTGCATAAATTGTGATGAAACTTTATCTCCATTTTTATATCGTCACAAGAATATCCATTTTTATATCGTTATTGTTTACTAAAAGATAAATTTTATTCAAAACCGACCTTTAAATTATAACGAGCTCATTAGATATTTAATTTAATTTCTGTTTCATAAAAATTAAATCATTGAAGAAGTTATCTTTTTTAAAGAGTTTATTAGCATATTTCATTTATTAAAAAAGCATAATATTTATCAAAATTTAAGAGAATTTTCAATTTAATTGAACATATACAAATTCATTTTCAGAGTAGTTGCGTACATTTATTCATTAGTATATAAATATCTAGAATTAAAAAATTTTAATATTTATGTAGGCACATAAAAAACTAAGTATTTCCAGCATTACAGCAATTTATTGGAAATTTCAAAATTTAAGGGGACAAAAATTTATTGGAAAAGATATTCTCTTGCTAGTTGGCATTTATCATTTAAAAATATTGTAGGTAAAAAGCTAAAGTTAACGTAATTTGCTTTTAGATACTCTTCAAGCCCACTATCTATATTAATAAAAATGGTTCTTGAAATGCGTTGCTAAGCGCAAAACTAGAGAACGGCTCGACCGATTCGGCTAATTTTTATTTTAATATTTTCGTTAAGACACGAGAATGGTTCTTATGGAGAGAAAAAATGAAAAAACTGCGAGAAAAATAGTTAAAACGACACTTTTCTTACTTTCCCGCCAAAAATCTTCATTTCCTTCCCCCACACCGAGTAAGATAGCAGGAAGTAATAAATTATGATTTGTTTAGAAAGAAATGCGCGAAGTCAGTTGGTTTTCATTTATAGACAACGGGATGTCTAAAAAAGAAAGAAAATAGTTGCTTTTATTATTAGTCTGCATGGATATTTAATCTATGTCTGCTCAAAATAAAGTCATAATAAAGTAATAAATAAAGAAAAAAAAGAATAACAGAGGGTAAAAATGGTTTGTAGAAAGAAGTGAAGGAAAAAATCAGAAAAATAAAGAAAAGAAGGGTGTGTGTGTGTCACCATTATTTCCTCTGTGAGCGGCATTTTCCAAGCTGTTTTTAAACTTTCGCTTCTCTTGAAAACCAATCGTGTCTTTATTTGTTTAGTGTGTTTACCTTTATGAAAATTAGGATCTTCTTATTCTATAAAAACGTAGAATTTTAGACCTTTCCCTCCACCATTTAAGTAAAATATCAATTCCGGGACAATCATTGCATGGATAGAAAGATGAGTAGTACAATGAACAGAACATCTGAAGAAAATAATACTAAATAATACTGTAAATGAACTATTTGATTATCAAAATTTGTTTGGTTTAAAAATATTTTTGTGAAAAACCTGTTATGAGAGACAGCTACATAAAATATTATATGAAAATTTTAGCGAGCATTAATACTGTCGAACCGACTGGTCGCCAAAGGCGGCTAGTTCTTATTAAATTTGTTCTAAATCTCAATCGTGTTCATTTCAGCTCATTTGATAATAAATTCCCCTTCCCGAAGAAAGTTTTAAATAGGAAACAGAAGAAAATTCAAGTGAATAAATATACAAATTTTATAGGAAGTGATACAATAATAAAAGGAAACCGGTGTCCTGGCATAGGGGTAGCGTGCTTTCCCCAACAGCTGGGCGTCCCGGGTTGTTTGGGCAGGGTTGTTCTGTGTTCTATCAGTAAGGTGTATGAATTTGTCCCCCTTTCAAAAAGGGGGCTGTGCAATCGACTGTGATGAGTGAGTTTCTAAATAGTACTCTTGGCCCTAGTTGACGCTACTTCAAACCAAGAGACGCTCCTTTCGGCTTAAAACTTGCTGCCTCATCGGATGTTGCCCATGGCAAGTGCCACTAATAACAACGAGAATAGAAAAGAAAATAATCTACAAGATTACTATAGATTAAATAAAATATGAAAAAGATATTGTATTCTGATTTTAGTGATATAACCCTTCCGAAATAGGATTCTATGCGTAAAATCTTGTTCAAAATAGAATTCTATATGTAAAATCTTGTTCGAAATAGGATTCTATATATAAAATATTTTATTGTCCTTCAGTAAAAAAATCTCCATCTGGTTCCAAAATCTCAGAAGAAACACATAACTTCGGGAAGCATATTTGCGGCGAATATGACGTGATGCACTTGACTACAGCTGCAATAGAATACAAACAATCCATTTGACAGCTTTTTTTCTTAGAATTCAAATATTAGAAACATGCTCATCGAAATATTTAGGCTTTTTGCTGTTATCCTGAAGGAAAAAATTGATATAACCATATACATAAAGAAAGCGAAAGGTTTTCAGAAATCTTTTTTTTTCTTCGTAAGAATAAAGCCTAATCATTAAATAAGATTTGCAAATTTTCATAACACTGAATAAAGCTCTCAGTTTTATCTCTTGCTTCTAGGAAAGTTTTTTTGTTCATTTCTGTGTTTTCTTTCTATCGTGCTTGCCATTATGCTTATTATTTTGTTTTTTGAACTATTTGTACATATTTGATAAAAAACAGAAAGTTTTATATAAATATTTGCATCTCCTTTATTTTCAACTTCGGCTTTTAATTGTAAATTATAAATTCAGAGAAGTTTGTTTAATCAATCTTCAAAATTCTTTATCTAGCATTTAAAAGATTATGTTCTTTTTATTAGAAGTTAGAATTTAAAATACAAATTAAAGCTGAATTCTACATAGAACGAAATTTTTCTTAAAACTTCTAAGTTCCAATGAATGATGGATAAAACAGATAAAACAGTTTAAACAGATAAACAGATTAAAAGAATATTCAATAACAGATTAACTAAATAAAAGTTATGGCATAAACTTCCACAAAAACTATAAATAAACCTTTCTAAATTAAGTATTTGGAATGTTAAAAGTAAATCAAGCATTCAAAATATTCTGTTTTATTCATTAATTCTTTTTATTAGAAATTGAAATTTAAAATACAAATTACGCCTGAATTTCGATTGGAATAAAATTTTACCTGAAATCTTTCCATCTTTGCTTAATCAAGAAGCTTCCTCATCATCACAGGACATTTATAAATTTTTAATTAATTATTTGCAAAAACTCATATATATATATATATATATATATATATATATATATATATATATATA
>JAOUZG010049812.1:613138-623211 GCA_026289955.1 Argiope argentata | reverse complement strand
ATATATATATATATATATATATATATATATATATATATATATATATAAAGTAGATTTAATAACAAATTATTAAAAGTTTTGCTAAAAGTTTTTTAAAAAAATATTAATGATCTCATAAACAGCATAAAATTCCAACAAAAAGTAATTCTAAACCAATATTATATTCTTTATAAATTTTGATTTAAGGCAGAAATGTTTATTAATTTTTTATTGTTCCAAATTAATTTTCTAGCCGGACACGAGAATAATAAATGGCACAAAGAATGATAGTTTTCATCCTGAAAAAAAAAATATTGAAATTTAGGATTATAAGAATATTTCAAATGATGCTTAGTTTTGTTTTTCTCATTAATATATCATCATCATTCAATGTTAACCCTTTTTATTCTGTTATAGAATACTGCGATCAGAATATATAATTATTAGATATAAGACATTCGGATATTTTCTTTCAAACAAAGCATATTCATAACTTATCGAAATTCAATTTTGTTATGATTTCTAAGTTAAGGCATAATATAGATACCTTTTAAAAATTGCTTTTTATTTATGGCTGTATCGGGGCAAAAGCTTCGAAGATAGTAACGACTGTTACCTAAGAGAAAAATTGAAAAATTTGCTACTATTTGAATTTCCATTTCTAGTAAATTCTCCCTTCTTTCGTTTATATTTAATCTGACTTTGCATTAATAAAATGCAAATTACCTTGACTTCTTTTGTAAGTCATTCATATTTTGCGTTCAAATGCTATAAGAGATTTTTTTTGGAAACTGATCTTGGAATAGCATAAAATTAATATAAATTTCTTAAGAATTTAACCTGATATTTATCAGTGGAATTTTAGCTAAGTAAGATGCTAGGCACAGAATTAACCCAAAACAAATTCATCCCAAGCGTCCTTCCCTTTCTTTAACGCTTGAAAACACACAAACATAAGAAATATTGTGAGACAATTGACAGAAAGCAGTAAAAGTAAGGTAAATAAGTTAATAAGTAACTGTAAAAGACATAAACATCCTTTAAATCTTCCCATTTCCGACTTGACAAGCAATTCGGTTAAGAATGACGGTAACATATAGTCAATTTGACCAGGAAAATAAAGTCGTTTTCTTTGAGTGCATAGAGGACATTTTTTAACATCAGTATTTGTTAGCAACATTTCAAAAAGAAGTGGGCAATATTTATTCTTTATATTTTCCCAATAATATGATTTGAAAAATAATATTAATCCTAATTCCTTTAAAACAAACAAAATTCTTAATTATATACGTTTGCCATTAAGATAATTTAACATATGAAGGATTAGTTATTAAAACTTTTAATAAAAACATGTATTTCTTAAATTATTAATCAAGATTAATTAGAATATTCAATCTTCTATTTAAAAGTAAATATGTTTACATGAGTGATTTTAAATAAATAATTTAAATTATTAATTTTAATTATTACTCATTGCCTTCGACATTCTCCTGATTTGGCAGAAGTATTGACTGTGGTTAAAATTAAATCATTTATAAATAAATATATGCTCATATTTCCCTAAAAAATTAATTTGTTGCATAAAACTGCGATAAACATTAAAACTGTGTTCCAAATCTTCCTGTAAGTTTTCCTTGAATCATGTGAAAAGATTTTTCTGAATGAATGAATATTCTAAATTAATACCATTTTGAGAACAGGAAAATTAAATTCTTATTTTTTAATATTTTTTTAATTATATGGCAATAAACATAGGAAAATTGAGAAGCCCATTTGAATATAATTTTGGTATGGTCTATTATTTATCAAATCAAATTTTTAATAGAGAATTTAAAAAGTGTAGTCCGTATAAATTACTCAAATTATCAGTTTCAACGCTAAAAAACGCGGACATTAATTTTAATTGCTGAGCTTTTAGTTTAAAAAAATGCATGCTATGACTGGATAATTCTTGTAGGTTGGTTTTATTTGAAATCACTAAAAGGGTATCACCGAATCCTTCATAAAAATGCTTTAAAATCCTGATACTATAACTTTAGTTTTGTCAAATAAATAATTACTTTTGTCTTTCATTTGAAATCTAAAAGATTGTACTAATAACTTTTAAATCGATGTGTTTATATTATGGAACCATTTGATATTAAATGAAATGAAATAAAATATAAACTTTCGTTTCGATATTCGCCAAGCATTGAATATAATATTTAGACACAAAATGTTCACACAAAATTTTTAAAATTAAAAGTGTCTTAATTTAAGTAATATTGTCATAAATATAATTTGCTAATTTATTTAAATTTCTTTATAGAAAATTATCCATTTTTTCTGATATTGTTAAAATATATGCATAATCTAGCAGGGGGGGGGCTAGTTTCTAAAAACATCCTTGTTGTCGCACATTTTTTAGTATTATATTTTAAAAACAAGTTTTTCGGATTAAGCAGAAATAAAAGAAAAAAAGAATTCTTTATCTTTTTGATAAACAGACAGTTAAAAGTAGATTTACAATCAAACAATTACTAATTGTAATAGTAGGGAAATTATTTTGCGATTTAAAATTATTATTATTATTTTGTATTTTATTTGACGATATACTTAGACTTTTTTTATTCCAACTTTAATAAGTTTTTATTTTCAATTTAAAAGTTCTTAAAATGTGTCTATTTAATATGTTTTTCTATTTAAGGCAGGAATATTCATGTCCATAAAATTTAAAGAAGTAAGAACAATTTAGTTACTGTAATGAAAACATAAAAGTTTTTTATTAAATTACTTCATTTATATTAACTCATTAGTTATAATTATATTAACTTATTTAATTTTAATATTAAATTATAATAATTCTTCACAATAAAAAATGTAATATTCATAATATAAATAATTAGATAAATTACATTAATTCTTCAAAGATATGTACTAAGGTGTTCAAATGAAGAGATATGAAACGTCATAAGAACGTGACTGTTAACATTTTGCCTATGCCACTATGTGAGAATAGACATCTAACCATAGCGAGACATCTAGGTATATAATATTGGAGTCTCCGGGGGTCATCGGACTTGCACTAGCACTCGCATGCGCAGGAGAGAGCAGAGGCTTTCATAAACAGCACCATCCAGTTGACGATACTTGTTGAATTTCTCGAACACGTACGAACCATTAACTCGGATGTGAGACCTTCCGAAAACTATACTGGTCCATCAAGAAATACTCACCAAAGTTGTGATTTTGCTCAATGATAACACGCATCCTCACCTCTCCAGGATTACACACGTGGTACTGTCCATTTCAAGTGGGAGCAGCTCGACCATCCGTCCTATAGCCCAGACATGTCACCCTGAGATTTTAATGGGTTTGATCCCCTGAAAAAAACATTTGAAAGGGAAGCGCTTCAACTCGGACGACGAATTTAAGGAAGGTGTGAAGGCCTCGGTCTCTTCACGGTGACAGGAATTCTGAGAAAAAGGAATCCTTTGGATCGTTAATCAAATGGATATTTGTGATCAAGCCTATAGTGTATAGTTTTAGTAAAGTCTATATTCATAACCTCAGGGTCACTTCGTACCGTTTCATTTGAATAAGCCATGTATATTTAAGTTTAAAAAATGCCAAGTGCTTAGTTTCATATATATATTAAAAAAGATTGTGCTACGTAGAATGAAAATTTATTTTGCATAGAAAATTACGATTCATGAAATATTTAGGTAATCACATTTAAATGAACTCATCATTCCTTTTGTATCAATTACATTTCATGTTTTCATTTTCGTTTTACAAGTATGTTTGAATAAAATTGAATATAGTTTTAAAAAATAATTTTTTGTTTAAAAATTGTTGAATTTTGGGAATTAAGATTTTTATAACATTTGTTCTCCTAGTTCATAAATACAATTTTTAATAAGGATACCAATTTTGAAAACTGGTTTAATATACTTGAATAATGGTTTGGCGCCTCCAGCACGTAAAAAGAGAGAGTAAAAGAAAGTACATAAAAAGAGAGAGCATAAAAAATTAACTAGAAGAAATAGTTAAGACAAGAAAAAAGCATGCGTAATATAAATGATAAGAGTAGAAAGAATAAAAGAAAGTATGACTAGAAAAAACTAATATTACCATAACAAAGATTGTGAGAGATTAATATTTTTGATGTGTTTATTAATATCTCCCACCAAATATGGACCACATTTATTAAGGATAAAAAATCTATTTTGACATTTGTCCTTCTTGTCTGAGATATTCAGAAATAATTTAAAAGCCAAGATAGTATATGAAAAAATTTCGGGCCTTTTATTAAATTAAACTAAAATATATGGAATGTGAAAGAAATTAGGTATCGTGAGTTTAAGTCTTCAAAAAAAACCCGCTATGAATCGTATTTTGAATATTGCATTAAACAACGGAAGATACATAATAACCTTGAACAATGTATAGTTAACTGTTATAAATTCATTGTTATGGGATTCTAAAAGTTATTTCTTAATTCGCATTTATTTTATTCTATCTGTTTTGTATTTGTAAAATTTGAATTGTCATTTGAAATTTTATACAATTGTGTATTCATGATAAGAAAACATCATTTTAACATTTTCAGAATTTATTTAGTAGTTATTTGTTTTGAGTTTGTTTGAATTTCGTCATCTGAAAAACAATATTTGGATGGCATAATAGCATTTAGTAGGACTAAATTATAAAATATATCAAAAATAAGAAATTGAAAATGATAAAAATCACTCGTTTTTTTATAGCTTGTGTTTAATTTTGAATTAGAAAAACAATAAATTATTATTACAAATTTGGATATCCATATAAAATTGTAAAAGTTAGAGCTCTGTAATAACATTTTATAGAAATTAAATCGTATAAGAAAAACAGTTTTAAATATTAAAGAGAAAACGTTGTACATTTAAACATTGCGCAGAAAAACTTTAATTTATTCATAATATTTATATATTTTTTATTGTGTTAACTCTTACTATTAGTTCAAACTCTCCCTGTGGATATCTTGTTCAAATTTTCAATCGTTCATAAAATACTTTGTATTCATCCAATCAAATTCAAGCTAATTTTTTTTAACTTGTAGTGGATGACACCCATTATTAGTACAATTTTTTCAAATATTAATCCATAAAAATTATTTTTAATTAATTTTTAATATTTTAAATATGTTTTAGCTATTTGTGAGGAATATTGAAATCAGCAGGCGTTAGCTCAATCGGTAAAATGCAAGGATTTCAGTATTTTTCACGTGAAGGTGAAAAATGAAAATTCAATTCTTGCGAAAATCAATAATTTTTTTAAAAAACATTTATATTAGTCGTAATTGTTTAGTAAAAAACAACAAACATATTTTTTTTTCTTTATTGACCTAAGTAGGAAATGAAGCAATTTTTTGTTTGTTTTGATATATTCTTATTTAGAAAACTTTTGTGATTCCTCTTAAAATATTGCTTATCTGATAAGCAGTGTATAAACTAAAAAATAAATCAATACCCAACTGCATTATAACTCCGATTAAATTGTATTTTGGTTATTTTGTTTATTGGAAAAATATTTTCGCATTTTCCCCCTTCTATGAACATTTTCTATTACCCATTCTATTTATGATGTTTCTGTTATGAGTTGTTAATTTACTAGTTTGCAAAACAATTAAATTATTGCTATGTGGCATAAAAATAGTTTTATTTCGTAAATATTCTAGAGGAAAAACAGTGGAAATTTTTATCAAAATAAATTTTGGATCGGAAAAATTTTTAACGAAAAAAAATTTTTAATTCAATTTTGCACATTTACAATTCAATTTTGCAAATTTTTAATTCAAATTTTGTAATTCAAAATTTTGTACTTCAATTGCCCGAGAAAACTTTTAGCGAAAAGAATTTTGTAAATCAAATTTTTATCGAAATGAATTCGTTATGTTTATTTTTTCTGCTAATATGAATGAAAATTAAGTGAAATTTTTTTCGCTTCTAATGTAAAAAGAAACGATTAAGTTATTGCTATGTGCCATAAAAATAGTTTTATTTCGTAAATATTCTGGATGAAAAACAGTAAAAACTTTTATTCTGCTTTCTCGTGAGTCATGTGACGAGTATTTATTATATTCCATAAAGTGTTTTGATAAAATCATGATGTAATGAATCTGTTTATGATCTTGATAAAAGATGGAGGATGAATGGTAAAATATTTAGCTTTGCTTCTTAATTTTTACTTCATAATAATATATGAAAAAGAAGCAAGATTAAAAAAAATTATAAGATTTAAATGCAGGTTTTAGAAAATTTTAAAAATTAACTTTCAAAATCTATAATTTAATAATTTTAATTTATTTATTTGTAATTTAATAATTTTACTTTTATTCATATACATTTTTTTTCATTTTATTTTAATTCATTAACAGTTCAATAATTTCGCAGTGATCAAAAATAATTAAATCACTCATTTTCCAAATACAATTTTTATTTCTTTCAAAAATTAATTCTTTATTTCGAAAAAAATACACACACAATATCTTAATGCAAAAAACAGTTCGAAATAATATTTTGTTTGTAAATTGGAGCTACATTAAGCGGAATTTTTAAATCTTACTGTATTAGCTATTTAATTTATTACTTCATATTTATTAGCAATGAATTTATAATAAAAATTTTATTAAAATATTATAATTATACTTCATCGCCATAGAATTATCATCATGAATGACTAGTGTTTATTAACAATTTTTTTCCATTTAAAAATTTTAATATATTAAATTAGCGAGGTTAAAAATAAATATGTTTTAATAGAATTATATTAATGAAAATTATAATGGGTGAGCAAATCAGTTTATAATATAGGAATAACGATGCAAATTTATTCGTTTTTAATAACGTTAAAATGTTTTATTGATAATAGATCGTTAGAGTATGAAGAAAAAATAGCAAAATTTTGACATGAATTTCGTTTCCTATCGTATTTCTGAATGTCCTTTTCATTACAATTTCGAAATTTTAGTCTTCCATTGAAAAGACTGAGAGACAAGGCGTCGTCTGGGGGAGCCACTGTCGAGATATTTGATATATTGATATATGTCTCGAATGGTTGTCTGTAAAACTATAACTTTAATAAACACTGAAAGAAAAAAAAGAAATAATTTTCTAATCAAAATAATATATTTTTCACTAAATTTAAATCAACAAATGATCCTATTTGGGGGGCATAAAGAAAAAATGTTATTTCATTAGAAAAATGGCAGATTATTTTTTTGAAATTATAAAAACCAAACTTCAATTAAATAATTTTTAAAAAATTAGAAAAACGTTTTAGCTTTTTATTAAAAAAATATTGCAAATGTTGCTAAGTGTTTAAGAGTTTCACACATTCATCGGATAAATATTTTGTTTCGACGAATTTAGGAAAGAGAGAGTATACATGAGTCGGGTTTATTTTAGTAAAAGGTTATTATAAATTCGATAGCCCTTTATTTAAGTTGTAGGTAAAGCTATGAAGATTTTAAGAAAATTAGAATTTCACAACATTTTTAGTTACACCATATATTTTCTAAATTTTAGAGGAATAAATGATTTCACTTTCAAAGGCATTAGTATTATAGTATCAATACATAAATTTTTATAAAGGCTTTGATGCAACAGATTTGGATTTTGTCAAAAAACACGACTAAATACCTTTAATGTAATAATATTGGGAATATGGGTTGAATGATAGAAAAAAATTTTTATTTCCAAGATTATACATTCATTATAATCATAATTTAATAAGAATATATTACAGAAATAATAAGTAGAAATAGTAACTTATAAGTTCGAAGTATTATTTTACAATAATTTATGATTCTAAAATCTTGAAATAAATGGCAGTAAAAGGTGGAATTTTGTTTCCTTTAAGATAACTGTACAAAAACAAAATGCATTACTTCAAATGAAAAAAAGTTATAATTTCAAAAGTTGAAATTATTTTTTCGTTGTATTTTTTTAAATAAAAAACATTGTGTGTGTGTGTTTCAAAAACATTGCTTTGTTGTTAAACTTATTTTATGCTTGTTGGTAAAACCCACTAGAACATAGAGGGCGCTGTAAACGCCCTAGAGTAGAAGGCATGTAGCCATGGTAGAGAGCAGTTGAGTAGAAAGTTGAATTCGTTATTAAAGTTGTTATTGTTGTTAAAATGTGGACTTGATTGACTATACACACTGAACCACCATACTGATGATGAATTACAAACCAAAAGTTTCTATTCTTCCTCACTTTCCGATCAGAAAGGGTAAAAAAGTTTTGTGCATTTGTGTATTCTTTATGACTATTTTTATATACTCAAAATTAAAACATTATTTAACATATTGGTTTAAATTACTTGGTTTTATATAGCATTTGGTATTTATTACATGACAAGGAATTTGAGAAAAGAAATCACAAGTTTTCTTAGTATTTATGTCATTTTCCATAAAGCAATATTTTTCATAACAGATCTTTTTCCTAGGTTTTCTGTGATAGTTATAAAAGATGAAAAAGGAGAACATGAAAATAAAATTTCAGTATTTAGTACATTTTTTATAACGTGCTTTTAAAAATGAATTTCCTTGAATTTATTTTTTTTTCATTAGAAATATATGAAATAAATATATCGAACTAATAAATTATTATTTGATTTATCATTAATGGCAGCAATTTTTATTTTTAAATTGTTTTTATTTAGGGAATTAAGAAGCTATTTGTTTGGTTATATTATAATTTTTTTATAAAATATTAATTGAAAGTAGAGAACAAGAACTATTAACAGTGAAATAAATTAATTTCATTAATAGAAACAACTTTTAAACTAGAAAAAAAAATTACAGAATAAATATATCGCAATTTATTTGCGTGTTTCCCAAAGTATTTTAGCTGTAATTTCAGAGCAAGGAAATCATAATTTCTTTATTCAGAAAAGTTAAATAAACATTCTTCAAATAATTTAGAATTTAGAGCATTTATGCATGTTTCGATTAATTTCTGTCTTTAATAAAGAAGTTAAATGTGTTTTTACAAATTTGATAATCTGTTTTAAAAGATAAAGATATTTGTTCATTAGCTCTTGAACAAGGAAAAAAATACTTTTTCATCATGCCTTTTTTTTCGAAATCTATTGTCTTTTTTCCAAATGAATGGGACGAAATTCCTTTGAAAAAGATATAAAATAAAAAAAATAATTATTACATTGAAATGTGCGATTATTAAAATAATAATAGTTTTATGATATGAATTAAATTGTCAGTGTCAAGATTTAAAATACAAAATAGAAAAGAAAAGAATTAAAATATACCTCGTTAACATACAAAAAAATGAAAACATCAATTAAAAAATGAGAAAATTTGGTTTTTTTAAAAAGCACGAAAAAAGAGAGTTCTAATTATCGTTGGAAACTTTTCTTCAAAGAAAAAGTTTTTTAAGTTGAAGAAAGTTATTTTTATGCTTAAAATAATTGTTATGAATAATGATATTTAGGCATTAATTTTTTTTATTTATACATATTTTATACTTTGATTTTTGCAGTTTAAAACTTTAAATGAATTCCATTTGTAATTCAGCGGAAATTATTTTCAGCTTTGATGGTGTGTGTATAATTTCTACTTTCTCTTTTTTAAACTTTCTTTTTACTAAATTTTTTATGATAAAAAATAAATTGTTTGGAATAAATATTTTTAAGAAGTAATTAGAGAATTTACATCCGAAAATTTTAATTGCAGTCGAGGATTTTATAAAGGCAGAATAGTTTTTATTACTACTTTGGACAATTCAGTTCTTACAAATAAGCAATTTTTTAGAAATTTTTATTAATTCTTATCCCTTTCATTCGCAAAATAGCTTATATGAAAATTTCACGTGCCATATTAAACTATAATATTTAAGCAAAGACATACTTTTATTAAGGAAAGAGAGATTAGCGTGTTATTTTGAAATGCTAAATTTCGGAACCTGAGACTTTATAAAACTTGGTATTTTTATAAAGATTTCAGAGCTAAAAATAACGCGCACTCGTGCATGTGTGTGTGTGTGTGTGTGTGTGTGTGTGTGTGTGTGTGTGTGTGTGTGTGTGTGTGTGTGTGTGTGTGTGTGTGTGTG
>JAOUZG010049812.1:586646-598259 GCA_026289955.1 Argiope argentata | reverse complement strand
GTGTGTGTGTGTGTGTGTGTGTGTGTGTGTGTGTGTGTGTGTGTGTGCGTGTGTGTGTGTGTGAATTTTTTCATTTTCAATTTTCCTAGCTTTCAAACAAAGTTTTGGAGCTCCATCGATTTTAAGATGAATAATAACTATTAAGTCATTTCTTTGTTAGAATTTTATAAAGTTATCTGCTGTCAGAGAAGCATACGTAATAATAACGTGATATTTGTAAAAGTAGGTAAACATGTTTTTTGCTAGTAAATTTTTAAGACATTAAAACTTCCTTATCAAAATAATATCATGTTTTCACATAATAATATATACTGGGTCCCTTCACTTTTTAAACAAATTAATTAGTATTAATTCTGCAGAAAAAAACTTGAATATAAATTTAACAAATGAAAATCAAAAAGAAAAAAATAAATAAAAATATTAAAATGAAATCAGCTATACATATTTCAACGCATCATATCAGAACATTATTTCTTGAACTGCCAAGCAACACGTGCTCGTGCTAATTAAATTATGTTTTCATTCATTTTAATTGTTTCGTTGTATGAGTCACTTTAGTATTGCAAACGATCATTAAAAAAAACTTTGTCTCGCATTGATTGTTTTTAAAAAAGTATCCCATTTCCTATTTATTTCATTTCATATAATCACGTGCTCAAAATGACATTTTTTAAGTTTTTATTTGTTTTAGTCATTAACTTTTTTTTTAAATCAGAGCTTTTGTAAATGTGATGGCAAATCGTTTTTAAAAGCTGTTTTTTTAAGGTGCTCCTGCAGATAATAAAAGTTTTATTTTTCGCCTACGGATTTTTGTTGAAGCCATAAACCTCATTCCCAAATCAATATCATGATCTGATATTATAATAATAAACAACCGGAACGTAAATAAATAAATGCTATATCTTTAATCGATTAGAAGCTTTTACCGGTGTTGCCATTTCAGCTTCAATTAAAGTAAAAGAAAAATGCAAAAATAATCTCTTTTCCTTTATTATCATATTTAACCCTAGATGTAATTTAACATTTAACTCGTCATTCTAAAAGACATTTAATGACCATGAAATGGATATTTTTGAAGCCTTTACTGATGGCATTTGTTAACATCTACTTGCCACTAAATGTGCTATTTCCTGAAGCATTATTTCAGAAGCTTTAAGTTTAAAGCCTCTTCATTTAATATGTATTTATTCATGGAATTGTAGTAAAAGAATACTTAAGTTAAGGGCACTATTTATATCTTTTAGTTCTCTTAAAACAGTAATTCTCCTTTTTTTATTTTTAGAATTTTCAACTGCATTATATAAGTATCTTGAAGCCGAAGTGGGAAAAAAATTAGTAATTTAACTAGGTCTCTTTCGTCTTTTTTTAGACTCGATGTAAACAAATTACTACCAGACAGATAAAGAGAAAAAGAAATGCTGTTAAGACAAGTTGAGTTAACAAAGGGTAATCATTCAATCTCTCAGAACTATTGAAAACAATTAAATTATTTTCAAAGAAAACGGTCTTGAAATGAATGCGTTTTCTACAATATTTTTCTCGCTTAACAAGGGCTTAATGTAACTTAATGTTTTCTTAATTTCACTTGCCTATGAAATAATGTAATTAATCTAATTTTAAAAGGGCGTTGGACATAATTGTTTGGGTTTTATTAAAGTAATTGAAACGTTGTGGATTTTAATCTAGGTGGTACTTATTTTTATTTGATACTAGATTAAATTTTTTATATATATTTCCCAATATTACAATAAAATTATCCAAAAATATAGCACCAGGTGATTTGTTTGGAAAGATCCCTAAATTCAATTTAATAGTTCGTTAAACCAATGGCAATAGTTTGAAAATAAAAATCCCAAAAGCAGAAAAGTCCTAAACACTCTTTAGGCAAGAAAGGGATTTTAAAAGTGTTGTTAAATTCCTTCTTTGCAAACATGGACGAAATAAATAAAAATAATTACCAAAAAAGAGAATATCAAGATTTATAGGAGAGAAAAGTGAGCAGTTTGTTATAATTCATAAAACGGAATAGTGTTTGTTTAACCACAATTGAACCCCGATTTGACAAATTCATTTGAAATCAAAATTTTATTTTTTTACCGATTTTATCCATAATATCATGTTCAATTATTTTTTATATTCCAAAAATAAGTGAAAATGAATTTTAACATGTCCTTAATATCAGACTTAATAATAGGACAACATAAAAATATTTTCATTCAGTTGGGGAAGTGGGGGGATGCCCATGCATTTATACTTAATTTTGTGTGCTCTGATTTTCTATGAAAACAAACATTTTTCTTGCAGACAGAGAGGGGGAGGGACTCGAAGTAAAAATGTTTTTCACGCTTGATTTGTAGAATATCTTCAATTTGTTTTCTTTTAGAACGTTGAGAATCACTTGAAATATTGAATGCGTTTTCGTGGTTAATGATCCAGTACACGGAATTGGATTTTACTAAATAAATTCAAAAGGCCTTCTGATCTATAAGCACCACTCTAAACGTTAAAAACTGTGCTTTGTATTGGAAATGGCTGTTGTTTGTTTTGAGAATGTGAAATGCGAAAACTTCTCTTTCTTTAGGACAATCTAAACGATTGATTAAAATTTAAAATAAATTATTAGTAATTTTTTTCTTATTTTTTCCGTATCTTTACTCCTCTGAATGACGTAGCAAGAAATAAAGAAAATAAGAAGGGAACGTTATTTATAATTTATACACTTAGTATTTTTATTTAAAGCTAAGAATAGTGAATTTGAACGCATAAATCGGAAATATTTCCTTTGAAACTTTTTTTATACTGATAGAGGGAAAGGGGATAGAAACCGATATAAAAGTCTTTTGATTGTTTCAAACTGGTTTAAACAGATTAATGACTTAAATTAACTACTTAAAATAGTAATGCTCTCACATGATAATTTGAAATTTACAATCACATATTTCCCTTTTTTTCTGCTAATCTAGTTTTGATATCGCTGATTTTGAACATGTCATACACAGTACATGCAGTTTTTGCCAGCTCAAATAAAAATTATAAGAAGGTAACGTATGACAAAACAGTACGCGAATAGATATATATTTATATTTATGTTTTAAAGGCCTATAAAAATACAAAGTTATATTTTTACGAGTTTTTAAAATATCTTTAAATTTACACCATGGTGAATGAAGCTTTTCCTCTTTATTTTTCCATTAATATTATCTAATTATTTGTTAGCTAATATATTGAATACTTTTAATGTGAAATAAAAGCTTAAGATTAACTCTTGCGTTAATAATTTAACTTTCAACTATTCTACTATTTTACTGCATTAATTCCTAAGGAAAATTCAAACTGCGTTTTCTTCAAAATTAAGGAAAATGTTATATTATATTTCTAATAAACTATTAACAGCGAACTGCTAAAAACATGAAACAGTAACTAATGAAATTTATTTTGACATATGTTACTTTATATAATATTTGTATAATGTCAATACAATATAGTTTAGTATATAAAAAACTCTAATGATTACATTTATTATATTTATAATAATACCAATGTTTGACAATTCCCCCCTTTGTCTTTCATATAATTTTCTAAATTTTAGACACATTTAAAAATGAAATCAACTGTCCCATTATCTTTCTATGAAATATATAAAAGAAACTTTGGAAATTAACAGAAGCGAAAATGAATAACACAAAAGAATATATTATACTTCAATTCAGGTTCCTTTCTCTCAATTTATATTCACCTTTCATATAAATAGTCTATAGAAATATGTACAAAAGATTCCACGGACGAGAAGGTTGAATATAAGGAGAAAAAGAGGGTAGATTTTCAGGATCTACTTTTCTTTCTGTCGGACTTATGAAAACTCTACATTCTCAATACGAACCTTTAGGAAATATATGTTCTTATTTTTCCTAGCCAGACAGGCAGCCATGTTTAAACATCCGGAGTCGGCTACTATAATAAAGAAACCTGTACTTACGTATTATACCGTCTTCGCCAACAATCGCCAATAGTTTAGTAAGGCGAAGGATTTGGATTTTTGACGAGGGATTTAAATTTGGCGATAAACATCAACGGATTACGCCGGATTGCTATAATTGGCGGTTTAGCGACTCATTGGCGATGACTTCAAATTTGGTGATAAAGTTGGACAGTATAATACCTGTGCAAGTACCAAGAAACTTGTGAGTAGAAACATCATAGACATAAAATGGAAGAAAAACATAACAAAAGTATGTTTTCTGACCAAAGATTTGAATTTATTTTCAATGTATATTTGGTTTCCATTTTATTTAAGATAGGTTAATACGTTAAAAAGGTTGTTTTGTGCAAAATCCTGATTTTTTAAAAATATTCTTTACGTTTGAATAGATTTCTTTATAAAAACTATTATATTTTTGTTTCCAAGTCTGTATTTTGGGGAGTTACAATGATTTTTGTATCTGCATTTGTCCACTTTTTAATACTATTTCCTAAAAAATCAAATCTTTGTTAGAATTTTCTTATGAAAACTTCATAAAAAATGTAATACATATCTTTTTGTTCGAGTTCTGTGTAATAATTTCTCGATATTTTATATGGTTTTTTGAAAAATCTTTATATTTAGAAATAGTTTACATTTGTTTTAGTGCTTCAAAAATGGGGGGGGGGATTCAACATTTGATGGTATATATCAGTCAAACCCCAGTCTTCAAAGAATGAATGGAGATATAGATTATTTTTAGTTTAAGAATCAGATAATGTATTGCTTCAGTTATAAATAAAATTTTAAACAAATCGTTATATAAAATATAAAATTAAAAGAATTTTGTTTTCTACTTCTTTTTAGAAAAGTAAATACTTTTTTCGAATTTTTTTCAAGGTGGTGATTTTTTTAAAAAAAAATCTGGTACATATTGGTTTAATAAATTTTATTGTCTCTTTTCTATAAATATTCAAAATTACAACTATTTATTAATTTTTTTGAATAAATTAAGACTTTTGCTTTATATCTCTTTTGAGACAAATAAACATCTTTTTTCGAATTTTTTTTAAAAAAAACTTTTCAGGCATTACTAGTACATATTAACTTCACAGAATTTTTTAAAAAAATTATGAAATCATTTAAATATAAAACCGTTTTTGAAATTTTTTCAAAAAACAACCTCCCGAGTGCATTCATATACCTTAAATTCTAACTTCAGAAAACAATACACCCTTAGCTTTTTAATACTGTTACAAGCGGGCGAACGTGCGCCGAAGGTGAACACGTTGGCGGCGCTTCACAGGGAACACCGCGCCAGCCGAGTTGACTTGGCGAGGAGAATATTCTGGTACCCCCGAGACAATTCTGGCTGCGCCGCGTTTCTTCTCGTGACGTGGGCCGGCTATATAAGGGAAGGGTTGCCGTAAAAGGAGTCAGTGAGTGAATTCGTTGAGAGTCACTCCCTCAAGGAGAAGCGTTTCGCTGGACTAGTGGATCACTTTTCTCGCTTGTTATTGGAGAGCTGTGTTTGCGTTTGCTGTTAACGCTGTGTTATTGAGCTCGCTGCGATTTACTTTTTACTGTGCTATACGATAGCTGTTTTTCAGAGTGAGTTTATTACGCGTAAGACTTACATTCACGCTGTAAGTGACTGATTATTGCTGGATTGTATCTTCTGAAGTTTTACTTTCCCACGTCATCCTGTATATACCTGTAAATAGCTGTAAATAAATTTGTTTGTGCTGTCCTCAACTAAAGTCCATTCAATCCGAACCCGCTACGCTAAAAACATAACAATACAAACCTTTAGCTTTATAATACTGAAATTTCTAAAGTAAATCAAGAAGAAATGAGGTGATACAGAAAAAAAAATTTAGAATAAATTTGAAATTTTACGATTTTTTACCCCGAAGTCCTTCTTTACGAATTCTTGTGAAAAATAGTCGAAAATATCTATGTCGGCCGAAAATCATTTAAAGAAAATGGGAATTGCTCTGTCATTGCACGACTAATTTACAAATGAAAATTATTAGTAATCTACTGAATTTGAAATTGACAAAGGTGGGTAAATAATAGTAAGTAATTTTAATGAACTTTAATCTATCTTCAGAAACTTTCTTAGAAACTATTCTCCCTGTATTATATTATCGAATATTGTTAATACGTTTCCAAATGCATTTGAGTAATGTGTTAGAAACAGTTCCATAGAAACGTCCATAGAAAATTAGACACTGACCGAAAAAAAATCTTAAATGTCTTTAGAAATTAAAAAATATTTTCAATCAGGTTTATTTCATTTCTTCTTAAAATATTTTACATATTTATCTGATTTTTCGTGAATTAAAAATTGTTTTAATAAAAAAAATCACAATTTCAAGTAAGAAATTAGTTACATTAAAATAGAATTAATTTTTTTAGTAGCATTCAAATAAAACATATTTATTTGAATTAAACGGAATCTACTTATTAAGCAGCATTTAATGAATATTAATCTAAATAACATACGTAAAAAAATTAATTAATAATAACATATGTAAATAAAAGAATAAAATCAAATAATTAGCTGCTGCGTTGTAAGAAAAACCATTCAAACTAATTTTAACTTACTTAAATTACTTTAAAAAGTGGTTTCTTATTTTCTTTCTTATATTATATTGTTCATACTTGCTGCTTAATAAAAGTTTTATCTTAATTGCTTTGAGTTCTTAAGACAGGAAAAACGCAAGTGCGCAGTTTTATTCTGATTATTTTTTGAGGATGTCCCATTTTCTAAAAAAAGATTGTTAGTTATTTAAAAGAAAAGTTCTTTATTCAGCAACGCATATTAATCATCGCTCCAGTCATGGTATAGTTTAAGAGCAGTATTGCCAGGCTGGCGATTATTCCCGACTTTTAAAGTGCCAACAGTCAGGCGTTTCTCAAGAATGATTAATTTTTCCCAAATTTCGTGAAAAAGAAAAAAAAATCTTTCTTTATTTGTGAGTATGTCGTTTCTTTGCTTTAGAGCAAACGAAGTTTTTAATTTCCTAAGAATATCAAACTTTATTTTTGCTATTTACTTTCAAAAACTATCCTCCCTCCTATAATATATAGTTAGAACTTTTAATGGAAATATAGATTTGTTATAATACAAAATATAAGAATTCTGATATATTTAAAACATTATATTCTTTCAAAAAAATAATTTTTTCAAGAAATTTCTGAAATGAAAATTTTTGTACAGTAATTTTTATTTTCTAACTGATATAAATACAGTTTCGTTCAGTTAGAAATAATAATTTAATATTACTAACATCCAAGAATACGAAAATTAATTTTTTGAAAATGATTCAAGCAACTTAAATTATCTGTAGTCATTAATTTTTCTTTTTTAATTATAACTTAAATATTAAAAGAATAAGCATTTATCCTTGCATAAAAATAAGTAGCATATTAATTAAAACTATCTGTAAATAGTTAATTAAATTTAATTAATTTAATTTTTTAAAATCATCTGAATTTTTAATTTTTTTCTTTTAAAATTTTAATTTCATTATTATGTGTTTCAATAATAAATATTTATTTTTGGGTAAAAAAAATGAAAGCATAAATTAAAAGTATTTTTAAATTTTTTATTGAATAAGAATTATTAAAAAAGAAAAAAAACTGATCTTCCACATACAAGACGGTTACCTAGACAACCACGTCAATCAGACGGAGTCAAACTTTGCCAAAAGTTTGTGGATCATTTTCTCAAAATTGAATGGTCACTAATTTTTAATATTTTCAAGAATCAGCATTATAAATGTATACTATCTTTTTACTGAAATTCCTATCGAATTCAGATTTGAATCCATTGCCCTCTTCTTGTTAGATATAAACCTAATTGCATAAATAAAAATTAATCATCAAACTCATTGAAACGCCACCAAAAATAATTAATTTGTAAACATACTTTTGCTCTCAAAATATGATTCTTATTATTCTTAACTGCAGTGGTCTATTTAGCACATTTCCCATTTTATATAGTTCCTAGTTTATTGTTATTCGGATATTGGAAAACGAGGCTAGTTTATTCTATTTTCTTTCTAATATCTAGAAACTATCGGAAACAGATATGATAATTTCCTGATGAAGAAGTACTGAGATTGTATAAGTAGAACCATTTCCGATCTCATGTGCAAAAATAGTTTTCCTTTTAATGATTTCATTAGTTGTAAGTATACAGTCGGCGAGGAAATAGGACAATTTACATCGAAATTTTTCGATAATTCCTCTATTTTAGAAACTTGGTTCACTCTCAACAAGAGTTTTCGTCTCATTAATGAATAAAGTAGAAAAGCGTAAGCAGATTAAAGGTGATGACAAAGTATTTAGCTTAATACATACAGTTAATTAATTCGTTATCGAAGAATGTACATTAAGATAGTTTAACTAAAATAAATAAATGAAATGTTAAATTCTATCTTAATTTTATTAAGCTGTTGTTGTTTTTTTAAATAAAGCTTAGATTTAATTAAAATCTTATTTAATATACATAAAATTTAATGCATTAAATAATGAATTGTTTGAATTTTAATGTTAATTTTAACATCAAAATTAACATTAAAAATTATTTCGATATTATTAAGCTATTTCTTTAAAAATGAAACTTTGATTCAATTAAAATCTAATTTGATTTATATAAAATTTAAAATGAGCTTCTTTAATGCATTAAAAGATGAATTTTAATTCTTTAATGCATTAAAAATGAATTGTTTAAATTTTATTGTTAATTTTAAAATCAAAATTAACATTGAAAATTATCTCTATTTTATTAAGCTGTTTCTTTAAAAAATAAAGCTTAGATTTAATTAAAATCTAATTTAATTTACATAAAATTTAAAGTGAGTTTTAATTCGTTAATGCATTAAACAATGAATTGTTTCAATTTTAATGTTCATTTTTATTTTATATTAAACAGCAAATTTTTTCAATTTTAATTTTGATGTTCATTTTAATTTTGTATTAAATTCTATCTCGATTATGTCAAGCTGTTTTTTTTTTAAAAAATAAAGCTTGGATTTATTTAAAATCTTATTTAATTTACCTAAAATTTAAAATGAGTTTCAATTCTTTAATGCATTAAACACTGAATTGTTTCAATTTTAATGCTAATTTTAACATCAAAATTAACATTGAAATATATTTCGATTTTATTAGGCTGTATCTTTAAAAAAATAAAGCTTATATTTAATTAAAATCTTATTTAATTTACATAAAGTTTAAAATGAGTTTTAATTCTTTATTGCACCAAACAATGAATTGTTCCAATTTTAATGTTAATTTTAACATCAAAATTATTATTGAAAATTATCTCAATTTTATTAATCTGTTTCTTTAAAAAAATAAAGCTTAGATTTAATTAAAATCTAATTTAATTTACATAAAATTAAAAATGAGTTTTAATTCTTTAATGCATTAAACAATGAATTTTATCAATTTTAATGTTCATTTTAATTTTATATTAAACAGCAAATTTTTCAATTTTAATTTTGATGTTCATTTTAATTTTATATTAAACAATGATTATTATTTAAGATATATATGGTTCATTTTTATTTTAAGATATATTGTTTCTTCAATGCATTAATAGATGGCGCCACTGTTAAAAAATAAAAATCTAGTTTTATTAATGATTAGCTCATAATTAAATTCTGAAAAAAAATCACGCAATGTTATCACACGAGTGAACACGTTTCAGAACTAATTATATCAGAATTTACAATTTAAAGCAAATGCAAAATTTCTTCTAAACGAATATTAAAAAATTAATAATAAATAATCTTAATAAACATTGGTAATTATGGCAAGAATAAGAAAATAGTTACTGAGTGCATATATATTTGTAATGCATTTAATTATCCATAAAGTAGAAAATAGAAAACTTTACGAAACATAATATTGGAAACAAAAGAAACAAATTTTTATCATTAAAACGAGAGAAAATGTTTGGTCGTATCAAAAATTGAAATAAGGACAGTGAAAATAATAATATTATTTAGAGTGAGTGAGATATATTTCAATGTGCTATTAATGAAAATTATTTTGTTACACTTTTGATACTGAAATAATCAAAAATTTAACTTTTCTATTTCGGATTTTTTTTCATCCGAAGCATAATGAAAAGATATTACCTAATATTGTCAAAAAATTTTCAAAATAAAATACAAAATTTATGATGTATTTTAATTTAAAAGGTAAAAAGCAGGAATTAATCTTAAATGATGTGTCACTTTCGGAGTAACAAACATAAAAATTGAATAAAATCTGCTTCGGTGTTTGATTAAAAAAATGTAATGTTTATGTAAGATTTAGTATCTAAATTTATAGAGTAATAACCAAGATTATTTTATTATTTTAAAATGTGAAATAACAGACGAAGACTTTTATCATAATGCAGTGTCAAAACTCTATAAAACTTCTGACGATGAAACTACTGACTCAATAAACAAAAGCATTATTTTCAAATTTCCATGCCTTAACTTTTTATATATGTTACGGTAAAAATATTAAACTGTTGATTATATATAATAACCGTTAGTTATGCAAAATCACAGGTAAATTTAGCTGTTATGATAACTATCGGTTATTACATATAATCTCCAGATTAATCACATTTACCGTAACATATATAATAAAGAAGCAATAAAAAGGCTACTGAATCAAGATTCATAACTTGTACATTTTTCTTAAAGGATATTTTCTGATAAAAAGTTATAAATAACGAAATTTCAAAACAAATTTTATAAAGCATAATATAGGCTTCATTTTTTTATTTCTTTAACGACACAGTGTTGATTTTCAAATTTATAAGCCTAGATTATGAATTGTGGTTGTTTCTTATGGCACTTGCCATGGGCTAACTGAGGCAGTCAGGGATTTCAAGCCAAGAGTAGGACTTTTGCTTCTTACTCATCACTGCACAACCTCTTCATATAGGAGAGCACATTCACACATTTTACATATAGAGAACACAGAACAACCATGCCCGAACGGGGACTCTAACCCGAGATACCCAGGTCACGGAGAAGACACGCTACCTCTGTACCAGGACTCTGGGTAGATTATGAAAATATAAATGTAAGAAATAAATATAAAAGGTATGAAAATTTTGCGTTTACTTGCATGAAAAATAACTATAAGACACACTCCATTGACGAATTTCGCACAGAGTTTAAAATGATTTATACTAGAGATGCTTAATTTGTGTACCAAATTCTATTCATCCGACTTTTAATGTTTCGAAGTGATCGTGTCTCTTCTAGTCGAATAACCAGACAGACTTCATGAGAATGGATTCAGTTTAATGTTTCGGATAAATCTACACACTTATTGTAAAGACAACATACTAAATTTCATTTTTTTAGTTAGTTGTTTACTGAAAGGTAGACAAAGAGACAGATAATTTCAAAATTTTATACTTCGAATTCTCAACATCTGTGCACTTAGTATACGAAAAGGTAAAGGAACATAAAGGTGCTTCGTTCTATATTATATAAGGAAGTAAAGGAAATGGTCACATTTTTATCGTAGATTTTCCCGAATTTTTGTCTTAGATTTTACTTTTTATCTTAGATTTTACTCAGATTTGTATCTTAGATTTTACTTTTTAGAGTAGATTTTACTCAGAT
>JAOUZG010049812.1:506851-570331 GCA_026289955.1 Argiope argentata | reverse complement strand
ATTATGCATATATTGTTACTATAGTATTGTATATTATTGTAGATCATCTTATGCATATATTGACACTATAGTATTGTATATTATTGTTGATTATATTATGCATATATTGTCACTATAGTATTGTTTGGGGCCGGGATGGCCTAGTTGGTAGAGCGTTGGACTAGTACTCCTTAAGTAACGGGTTCGAAGCTCACCGGTCAAAAGATTCTCCGAGTGTGTGGCGATTGACGCTCGTTAAATCGGTTCGTGGTCGCAAAGTCCTCTATATCGAGAGTAATATCACTGGAGGTTCTGGGTCAGAGGTGATCGTCCTCTGTTCCAGGTCTAAATTACGATATGAGTTGTATGAATGAATTTGCATGAATGTAGTCCGCCCCCTAAAAAAGGGTTGTGGCGAGTGTGTAGCTAAGCCGTACTCTTGGTACTAGATGGCGCTACTTGTAAAACAAGAGAGGCATACATCCTGCTTATAATCTGCTGATGTGTAAACGGGGCTTGTCCATGGCAAGTGTCATACGTAACAACAACATAGTATTGTATATTATTGTGGATCATGTTATGCATATATTGTTACTATATTATTGTAGGTTATATTATCTACACATTGTTAATAATTTATTGTAGATCATATTATCTACACATTATTAATAATTTATTGTAGATCATATTCTCAACATAGTGATACTAACTTATTATAATTGATATTATCTACATATTGTGAATATACTATTATGGATAGTGTTGTTTATATATTAGATGTAGATGTGGATAATATTATCTACATCTAGTAAATATATTATTGTAGATAATATTATTGAATGTCGTAAATGTATTATTATATGTAATATTATTTATATATTGTAGACTGTATTCTATATTAAAGATTGTCTACGTTTATTATTTACAATAACTACAATATGGATAGTCTATATCGTCATTATTTCGAGTTTACAAACATTCAAACAGAAACTTTTCATGTTTATAAGATTTCAACATATTGGTTGAAAAAAATATATCTTTGCTACATGAATGGTAGGTTATACAGGGTGGGCGAAAAAACCTTGTGACATTTAAATAAAAATTGCCATAAAAATTTCAATTAGTTGTCACTTCTTTACTAGAATGTTAAGTTTTTAATCTACATAAGTTTTCGAACTGCTGCTAATAGAGGGCGCCACAGAACCAAAAAATCCATAGAATGACATATTCTCGTTTTCGAATGCCATTTCTTCGCTTTGTTTGTAAATTGCGTCATTCTTAAAAGGACTTCTCCCACTGAAAATGCAAATTGTGTTATTTGGTATTTTGAAAGTAAATCATAAAAGTGCACCTAAACTTTCATACCAAATTTAAGAAACCACCTCCAAGTCAGAATAGCATTTTGTCCTGGTATAAGAAATTTCTAGAAACTAGTAGTGTTCTGGATAAACAAAGAAGTGGTCAACCTTCAACCTGTGATAGCGATGTCAAATGAATACGTGAATATTTTACTCGTTCTTCTATAAAATCAAAAAGATAGGCTTCCATAAAATTCTCTTCCCTCTTCGGCCCTTTTCGACAGCAGTTCGAAATTTTCTGTTGATAAAGAACCTAACATTCTATTAAAGAAGTGACCGCAAATTGAACTCTTACGGAAATTTATATTTTGTACGAGGGCAAATAAAAAAATTGTGCCTATTTTTTTATTTGCAAAAAACAGGCACATACAGATATTTACAAATATAAGTAATGCGCTACGTGCCCTACATTATTTCTCCACATAGTCACCACACCGGTTCAGACATTTGTCCCATCGCAGCACTAAATTAGAGATCCCCTGAGATAGAATTCTTCAGGCTGCCTGTGGAACCACCGTCAGACCGCGTTCTTGGCTTCTTCGTCACATGTGAATCTCTGTCCTGCCAGAAACTTCTTCAGTGGACCGAAAACGTAAAAATCACTAGGGACTAGGTCTGGACTGTAAGGTGGGTGTTCCAGATTCTCCCAGTGAACGCTCATTCTCACGACCTTTTTGAAACTCACGACACCACCATTATACACTTTTCAAAAAAAGACACTTTTCTCCGGACGTGGGATGCATTTCCCTGTGAATTGCTATGGGCGTTTGTTTCTTGCTCCATATAAAACGAATAACACTTCGCTGCTCATAAGCTGTGGACTTTTGAAGAGCAACCGCTATCTTAAATGACTGATAGCAGCGCCACTCACCGGAGCAAAAGACAGATACGGTTGGTACGGTTCAAGGAACGTTCACTGCTAGGAATGTATTTGTTCGCTTTGTATTCACAGCCGTATTTTGGCTAAAAAATAGGCTCAAAGACTTTTTGATTTGCTCTCGTATATTATTTTCTCCTCCCTGTATTATTATTTTACCATTTTCAAAAGTTTCTGGTAAAAATTAGAGAGCAGTCGAAATAAGTGTTAGGAAATAAATATCATTCCAACTAAAAATTCTTTTACATTTGATTTAAAGTTGTTATCTTGTTGTTAGTCACATTTTTTTTTAAATCGTGAAAAACATCTACATATTTATAGAGAGAGAAAACGTAATCTAATAATCACTTAATATTTTGGCTGTATTTTCATCACAATTTTTTTTGTGTGTTTATCAATATAGTACACTAGATAATACTATCATTCTTCAGGAAAATTCTTTTTAAAGCTTGATATAGATTCAGACTGTCTCTCCAAGTGTTCCTCATTTGATCCTCTTCAGCGTAATAGCTCTCCATCGGTTTACTGCTGTCTGATTCAGGTCCTTTTCCAAACTATCCAACCATCCGCTGGTGTGTTTCCTCTTCGTCGCTTTCCCCCTATTCCTGAAAAGGATTTTGTTGCTGTTGTTGGGGGTTCTCGGAGAACTTCAGACTCTCACAGGCAAAGTTTGTCTTTTACTTTCTCCTGCAATCTTGAAAAGGTTATTTTCGTTAGTTGTGGAAGAAACGTTATATCTAGATATATGATTCACGTATCAAACATGAAAGGTTTTTATTATTTTGGAAATATGGGGCTCGTTCTTTTTATTTATAAATATTGGGATTTCACCGGGTGATTATTTTTTTAAAAAAACTATCTCGATATATGTGATTGTAATTATCATTAAATTCATAAGAACTGAATAAAATTTTGGTTCAAGATATTTTGAGGCTTGTTATTAAGAATAAGATGAAAACAACAATTGAACTCAACGAGCAATTAAGGTTACAGCGATAGAATTTCCAAAATTTTCAAATGACAACTCCAAATTTTTTTATTGGAATGTGTTTTCCATATCAAAAAAGAATAAATAGAGTTGGAAGGATACTTATAGCAAGAAACTCACCGAAGCTAGACAGACTAAAAAGAGAGTAAAAGGTATATGAAGTGCCTTTCAGAGACACGAAATTCAGCAGATTCCTTTCCGCGTGAACCTACTTTGGATCTAGGTAACATCTGCCGCATTGTGGTCAAGACGGTCAAATAGAAAATTTGTGAAAACCATTAAAAAGGTTTTTTCCGTTCTCTTTCTTCTCTGCTGCTATTAGTTGTTTTCTCTTTTCTTCTTATTCTGTTTGACCAGGGCCCGACTTAGCCCAGTAGGGGCCCGGGGCATGAGCTTCTTTGGGGGCCCCCCTCTCTTTTACTACTTTACTAATGAAAAACATTTAAAGAAGGAAACGTAAAATAAAATTTCTATTCGATTTGGGACCCTCCACTTATGTGGGGGCCCGGGACAGCTGCCCCGTATGCCCCTGCCTTAGTCAGGCCCCTGTGTTTGACACTAGGGTCACAGCCACCTGATGGTACGGTTTCGGTTTCGAAATCGGAGGACTTCAGGTTTGAAAACCGATTCCACCGAAGAACGCCATATTAGGGGATCTGGTGCAGGTTAAATCCGCCCAGGCCAAATGTCCTCCCGTGGGTGTGAGAAAGGGGTGCCAGTTCAAGCACCATCCACGTCGTTTGACTGCTGTTCAAAACTACAAAATACATCCCAAAATAGCCCTAGTATTGCTTTAAAACGGGACGTTATTGCAACTAAACTAAACTGCCTACCACTAGTGTTTTTCCTTCTATATGTACCATTCAAACACTATTTGCTGTTTTTGGTATGGTACATATGATTGGTAAGGTACATATTTTTGGCTCTATGGTTCATATTCCAATAAAAAATTGGTGTTGATATTTGAAAATTTTAAATTTTGTCATTGTAACCGCAACCATAACTGTTTTAACTGTTGTTTTTCAAATGATTTTTCGAGCGCATACCTCAAAATACTTAACTTTTCATTGAGCTACTGAGGCAAGATTATATCTATGATTCATATGTTTGTAAAATTAGTGGAATTAACGGCATTGAACTATTGTGACAAGATTGATTCCATAATGAATATCTATCATTGATATGTTTTTACGATTGTCTTGTTGTTGTTGTTGCTAATGACACTTGCCATGGACAAGCTCCGCTGATACGATCCTCAGATTTTAAGCCTAAGATATGCGTCTCTTTGTTTTACAAGTAGCGCCATCTAGGGCCAAAAGTATGACTTAGCTACAGACACGTCACAGGCCTTTTTAGGAGTTGGAATATTTTTTATAATTATAAAAGAAGAATATTAAGGCAAATGTAAGATCTGATTTTACCAAATGCTTCATACTTAAGAAAAACAGAGAATCTTTCAATAAATCCTTTATTTCATTAGTCTATATTTACAAGAATCTTTGATTGACATAGTCATATTCATAACAGAGTATTTAAATATATATTGTACACAGCGTTTTCATTCTTTCTCTTTTATGCTTACAGTAATAAACCTGTATAAAACAAATATGACTTTACTTGTTTAAGCTTAAGAATTTCCTCTTTTCTTCTAGGGAAATATTTAGGCTATGTTATTCTGGTTTGTTAGTTGTACACATAGTTTTAAAAAAGGCTAAAACATCGCTAATAAATAATCCATCCTCTTAAGTACAAAAAAAAGTAAAAAAAGTAAAAAAGACATAAAAACATTAAGTATTGGCCACTAAGTACACTTAAATAAATAAGTAAAAACAGTAAAAATAATTCAAAAAATGATATTAATTAAGATAGTAATAAAAATTTAATTTTCTTAACTTTTCAAATAAATTTAGAAAAAAAATTGTATTAAAATGTTTTTAAAATTATAAATCAAATAATAAATTAATTTAAAAAAAGATAAAAAATAATAACCGAATCATCAGTAAATTTATTGCAATATTAAATAAAAAAAATTTGACACATTATCAGAGAATAAAAATTATTTTAAAACTTGCAACAGAAATTACTTAAAATCGATACTTAATAAATAAGCTACCTCAATTTCTTAAGTATCCAGTACAAATACAAACAAAAGAAAAACACAAGAGAAGTTGATAGATACAAACAAACGTTGAAGACATTAATAAGAAAAATGGAATGTTAAGTATCATCTGCCTTAATAAAACGTGCGAAAACAATGACACACAAATCCAAGCTGATAATTCCCACTAAAAATGAGCGTGATAAAACTCTCTTCCTTATGCATATAAAAACGACTTCGGTTTTCATAAAACGGATATTATAAATCCTCTTTTATTCTCCTTATTAGTGAGCAGTGTTGATAAAGCATTCGTGTTTTGGGGTTAGTTGGCTTCAAACTATGCTGAACTCACGTTCAAGAGGTATAAGTATCTCGATTGTAGACATTTCAAAAGTTTCAAGTCATTGTTCAAATATTTATGTTGAACTATTGATACATCTACATGTTTTGACTAAGAGCTGACAGTGACGAATCAAGGTTGTTGAGCATGGCGCCGTAAGTCTTTGAAGTCAAAGTCTATTCACAAGTTACGGCACATTTTGAACACAAATGCCAGTGTTCAATAAGTTCCTTGTTCAGATCACAGCATCATTTTTAGGCCCTCAATGTGGATCAAGTCAAGACAAAGTTTTTTTTTTTAGCACTTGTGAACTGTAATTATCAAGAGTTCAATATCTGGATCGTTGTTTCCAGATCCAGATTCGTTACAGTTCAGTTACTGGATTATTATTTCGTCGAGAAGACCAACTGGTAAATCGGGACGCACCAGAGAAACCAGAAGCTCTGCAAGATAAAAAAAAATTAAATATAAGAATTATATAAATAGTGAAATAATTTCAAACATATTTACTTTTGTTTTATTATTTAAATTTTATTTCGTACATTTTTGTTTCTCGAAGACAATATAATTTTTCAAAATTTTCACGGCTGGATTGTCCGTTAATAGATTAGTTTAATTACATTTTGATTTCACTCTAGTGGTGCCATCTGTTAGAAATCTTCAGAAAAACGAATTTCTAATATTTATAAAATTAAATAATAAATTAAGTATTAAATAGTAGATAAGGTTTCAAATAAATACTTATATTTTAGAACACTAAAAATATATCTTTAAAAATATTTTTTATTATACTTATTCTTATTTTTAGTTACTTTATGTTAAAATTAATCATGCTGATTAGAAAAACGTCATTAGCTCAACCTGTAAACAATTTTAATTGCTAAAAGATACGAAATTTTTTTAGTTTAACATTGTTGAAGGTTATTTCTGCCTAATTTCTGTAAAGCTCTTTAATTAATTATTTTTTTACTATATTTCTGTAAATTTTAATTCAAAATTCAATTAAATTAAACACTTATTCTGAAATTTCTTTAAAAAATTAAAATAGTAGTTTGTTTAGCTATGTTTCATAGCGAAAAACGACTTCAAGAAATTATGCAATATTTGTCCGTGTAAACTTTAATTCAAAATTTAATTAAATTCAAATTTTACATAAAAGGTCTTCTAACGTTATTTACAGAAAACTGCGATATTTCCAAAAGTACTTCGGAAAATTAAACAAGAATGCATAAATGTTAAAGAAAAGATTGTTTTTTATATCTATCACCTTAACATATTAATTACATTTTAGTACGAAAAGTCAATAAATGTTATGGCACCAATAACATCTGAATTACAGTACTTCAGTTATTCGGATCTAATTATGTTGTTTACTACGCAGGCACTGATTTCATCGCATGCCATGAAGAAATCATCAAATAAATCACACAAGACATTTAAATAAAATTGAAATTTGTTTTCAATTAGGAAATAAAACGATAATTTTTATTCTGATATCAATCAATATTTTTATAATAATCTGAAACTGAATATAAAATAAAAGATTGAAATGAAATCTGCTATGCATATTTCAATGTATCATGTCAGATCTTGATTTCTTGAACGGCCAAGTATCACAAGTTGAATTATATTTTTATTCATTTTAATTGTATTTTCGAATGAGTCACTTTAGTATTTTCAAACAATCCAAAAAAAAACTCTGTCTCGCATTGATTGTTTAAAAAAATATCCCATTTCCTATTTATTTCATTTCATATAATCACGCGCTGAAAATGACATTTTTTCTATGCTTTATTCGCCATAGTCATTAACTTTTTTTAAAATCAGAGCTTTTGTAAATGCAATGGCAAAGCGTGATTAAAAGCTGATTTTTTTGAGATGCTCGCGCCGATAATAAATTTTTTATTTTTCGTCTAAGGATTTTTGTTGACGCCAAAAACCTCATCCCCAAAACAGCATCACGTTCTGACATGATAATAATTTAAACCAAATGTCATATATTTCATTCATTGTGTTTTCAAGTTATGGCAAATACAAGCATGTGAAAGAGCAGATGGATGGGAGATCAATCAAAATTCTGACGAATTTAATTCTAAATTTAATAGACATCAACAATTGGGAAGTTGAAACTGTGTATTCCCTTCGCTTTATAGTTATCTTGCAAAAAAAACCCTTCTTTGTAATTGAAAAGGCGAAAAAGAAATCTTTGAGATTGCTGGTACATTTCTAGGCAATGACCGAAAGGTTAAACCGAATGACATCTAATTAGAGGCCATCAATTGTGATCAAACAACAAATTGTTGGGGAAAAAATAGGGACAATCAGTCAATACAGTTTCGAACTAAAGATCTTTAGAAAAGCTTTCTGTGAAGTTTTCTCTCATTAGCTAACGATATAACTTGACTGTCAAATACATTTAACTGAAAATGTCATCTTTATGCGACATTTAAAATTGAAATAAAAAGCATCATCTACAGATTTTCTTTACAAAAAAATAAATTTAAATTGTTTCAAAAACAGCGAGATGAGAAAATTTTCTTTTGTAGCAAAATTCTTTGTTGTATAATAATAATAATTTTATTTTCTTCGGAATTAGAAAATGTATAAATAGAAAAATTCATTAAGGCGAAATAAAAAATAATCACATTTACAAAATTTAAATTTCAGCTTTCAGTTCAAATCATTTTAAAATTAAGTATTCACTATTTTGACCAAATGATAATTTAATAATTTAGGATAAAATTCAATTGAAATAACTGCAGAAGAAATCTAAAATATCTTTATGCTTTAGATGCTTTAGTAAAAAAGTATGTTAAATACAAATTCGCTATTGGGGTACCTGTTACAAAATGTCAGGGAATTATCGCCAAAAAAAATCGCCAAGTATCACGTGATCAATTCATTAAAGACACTAAATCACGTCAAAAACCAATTATTATTTGCCATTATCATAAAAGGCATTTGCTTCTTTATCTAATATTCAAAACTTAAGGGAGGAAGGAAGATAATAGCTTTATTAGGGAGCTGCTGATTCTAATTAAGCATTCTATTTTATCTAGGTAAGGGGAGTTCTACGGATATTAAATAAATTGTTCTATTAGAAGCTAATTTAATAAAAAAAATTAATGGATGTCACGAAACAGGATTTATAACTAAAAAAAATCATAAAGCATGAGCGAAATAAATGTGGCATTGTAGTGAAGAAGGCAAAACTATTCTGTGTTAACCCCTTAACCGGTTTGCCCGTACGCCGTACGTGCATCGATTTATCGATTTTTGATAGTTGTAAACAAAAAATAAATCATTCGTCACATTTATAATTCAATAATAAGATGATTTCGAATAAGTAGATAAGCCAAGTATTCCATGGTTCTCCATTTGAATCAAAATAAGAAAATATTCCCGAAATAAAAGGTGTCATCTTATTAGATTAAAAGGAAAATAAACCAGTTAAGGGGTTAATGGTGCAGTTATCAATTAACGGTGCTGGGTTAGTAAAATCTGAAAAAGAAAACAAAAATGTCAGACCACTACCTACATGGAGTCCGCTCCGTCCCTCATATCATACCACTGACTGTCGTTTTTATTGTACTTTTCGAATTTTGGACTGGCATTGGAAGGGTTAAGAGACGAGGCGCCATCTGGAGGGACCTGCTGTCTTGATCTTCTGTTGTTCCTTTTCATAGACTGATTGTCTCCGAGACTGTCATTATAGTCAGGTCTGAAAAGAAAAAGAAAAGATTTTCATTAAATTCTCTGGTAATTAATTAAATGAAAAAGGTATTAATTATGGAATTTGCAAATAATAGCATAAGATATTGTCCAATATTTCCAAGATCGCAAAAAATATCATGACGATATCATAGCAATGCTATCCATCCAAAGAGATAAACAAATAATTATTTCTACAATCAGACATAATTTATACCAAATGGGATCGTAATAGTAATATATTTGATTATTATTACAATAAATAAAAAAGCCAGGTTTCTGGCACAAAGGTAGCGCGTCATCCTCGTGTTCTGGGAATCCCGGTTCGGGAATGGTTGTTCTTCTGTGTGCTATTTGTGAGGAGTGTGACTGCCCCCTCCCCTGTAAAAAGGGGCTATGCAAGCGAATGCGATGAGTGTGTAGCTTAAGACGTACTCTAGGCCTTAGTTGGTGCTACTCGAAACAAGAGACGCTAATTTCGGCTTAAAATCTGCTGATGCCTCAGTGGGCTTGTCCATGGCAAGTGCCATCAGTAACGACAGCAGAACGAAAGTTTTTCCAGAAAAATTGATTCCTGTTTATACAAAAATAAAAAAATCGATCAAATCGTTTAATATTTTTTATATCAACAGCAAAATGATTTAGTATTTTAAAATTCTGGCACAAAAATAAAATCAAAATTAGGAATTGAAATTTAGTATAAATGATTTTGACGGTTTCCTGACTTAGGTGTTGGGCGTCTTAAACTAGGGTTGGGGGTCCCGTGTTTGAGTCCCTATTCGGGCATGGTTGTTCTTCCATGTACTATCTGTGAGGCTTGTGAATGTGCCTCTCTGTAAAAAGGGGTTGTGCAAGCGAATGTGATGAGTGTGCAGCTAAAGTCGTACTCTTGGCCCTAGTTGGCGCTACTTGAAAGAAACGTCGCATATCTACGTTTTAAAATCTGCTGATGTATCAGTGAGGATTTTCCTTGGCAAGTGCCATAAATAACAACTACAAAATTTAAAAAATTGAAATCTGCTATCTGACATTTTAAGTTATCTGGTGAAAACACAAAGTTTTGAAGCCTTTTGTTATCAATCCGACAGAAAAGCAACATATCGACATGGCTAATATTTCACAATCATCACCATTTAGAAAAGATACTTTTTAACAATCTAAAAATGATTTAAAGTTTACTTTAAAAAATCTAGAGATCCGAAATTTGTTCTTAAAATTCCAGTTTAAACGATTTAAAAAAAAAAAATCACGTTACCATCTGATTACGCATGAATCAATATTCAAAAACGTGATGGGTGGTTTTTTTTTCCTCTCCATTTGAAAATCGTTCGAACTCCAAAACTTTTTTTTTTTGGCCACATAGAAAAATCGAGAATTTAAAAAAATCATATTATAACTTTCTAATACCCCTCGCTTTTCGCGTTCATCTCATTCTGTTCTCTGTGCTTATTCGGGCGATAACTTCTCAGAACCTGCCCATTATTGACCAGACGGGAGAATTGAGTACATAGTGTTCATTCGCGCCAAGTTGTGACTTTTGTAAGCGATGAGTTTCCAAATGTGACAAATTTCCTTATCATTTTATAATAACCTTAAAAGTAAAAACGTGATGCCTCAAAAGCGATAAATCACCAATTTTCTACACATGCACTTTGAATCTTCAATGTCCCCAAACCAAAACGACATCATGTTCTCACATGATAATAAAGCATTAGTAGCTAAAAAAATTCAGACTGCTAAAGCAGTTCATTAGCAAGGAAAATAAGTATCATTGTAGTACAAATTGCAGAATTTATAGAAATTATTAAACTATTTTAAAGGAGGAATATGGTTGATCCGTAGCGAACATTACCCCTTTGGCGCACTTTTAAAAATCGCCAACTCTGTCTTATCTCCCGGAGGAAGATATCCTCCAACGAAAACATCAGGTTGCCATATTTGGCGCTAAATATCCTTGGCGAAATATGGGTGGTGCTCTCTCCTGTCGCATCAGGAATATATTTAAAGCCTTTTAAAGAGATGCATGCATCTATACATTCTGGACTAAGTAAACAGCATTTGTCAATTAACTTCGAATCAGTTAATATAGTTTTATGTGGTAACACCTCAAGTTATATTCTATAACTAAATTTAGATTAAATGTGCTTTCGGTAAAAGATAAAAATTATCATTTACTTTCTTCGGTAAATCTGTTAAGAAATATTCGATAAGGTTACTTCCCAAAATTAAAGAAAGACAAGGAACTTACACAGAAAGATCTCCATTAGCATAAGCTGCCTTTATGTTGTCCACCGTGCCATTCGGCGTGCTTCGGCTGCCATATGGATTTCCGATGCTTTTTCCCATAAGAGGATTTTTGATGTTGTAAAGCCTCTGTTGTTCCCATGAAGTGTGCCTTCGTCGGACTTTCCTATAAAGAAATGAAGAATTAATATCTTTTATCCGATATGCTATTTGCAGTTTCGATAAGATATTTGTGAATCGATTCTATTAATTAATCGATATGTTACTTGTATTTTTTTTTATTTTGGTTAAAAGGTAAAATTTTATTCTTGTATAAATTTTGAACGGTATTTCTACGTTCTGAGAATTTTTTTATTGCATCTATAATTTTCAAATACTCACATAGTGCTGTTAGATTTAAATCTTTTGAATTTAATTTAATCATTTAAAGTGGTATTTTATTCCGTAACTTTTTTAGGTTACATCTAAAAACGAGCATGAATTTATCCATATATTCTAAGTAATTTTCATATGGATTTATAATCATTAGGAATGGTTTATTTTTAGCTTACAGCTATCAAAATTCAATAAATCGATGTCCTTACGGCATACGGGCAAAACTAATAAGCAGTTAATATTTATATACAACAAGTAAAAGTTTTTAAAATAATAATTAACTATCGTAACAAAATACTATAATCTACTCGAGCGCGTCTCAAGGTCATCAAAAATTAATTTTCGAAGAAGGATAATTCCCTCATTTATTGACAGTAATTAAAGACAGTAATTCCTTAAATAGATAAGAATTTAACATATACTTTTTAGTCTCTAAGGATTTATTTTTTACAAACATGTGCAAATGACATAATCTACTTAAACAGCTCATTCTCTATTTATTAAAGTATAATTAGAAAAGAAAGTATTTCTCTAACCATCTCTCACATAATCTTGTCGTTGTTTTTAAACAAATAAAACGAAATTTTTTAAAAAAGTTTATAAAGGAAACATGCAAACATAGATAATATTACCTAGCTGTTTGTGAATATTTTAAATTATACGTCTATGTAGCTTCTTCTCGAATAAAATATTTTCTCAGAAAACAGTTCGAATGTGAATCAGTTTAAAAACAATGTATTAACAACAGTGAGATATACCATTTTCCATTCGATACACTAAAAAATCATTAAATATTCATTCAAACTTTCGTTTATGCTCTAAAGGTTAGTAAAATTTATTTAAACAATATCTTTTACAAAACAATCGAATTGTTAATCTTCACATTTTATTCCCTTATTACAAAATTGTAATAAAATAGTGGGATCAATAAAAAATAATTCAGCATTATTGTAACAGGCAGAAAAGTAATTTACTTCAAATTATTTGGTAGGATAGAAAAAATAGTATGTTGAAGTTATAGAAGGGGGTAATATACAATAATTTTAAATGTAATTATAATTGAAATTTTCTTTCAAAAGACAGAGCAATAAAAAAATAATAAAATATTAATTATTTGTTACAATATATGGAATAAATATAATAATATATACTTCACAGAATAAATATAGTATTTATAATGTCATTTTGTAGCGTTGACAGTATATATTTAGGTCTATATATTTTTTCTTACCCTGTTCAGAAATATTTAACTTCATTTCTACCAAACGAATTTCTACATAAAGCATTTAAATTGAATCGAATTTCAAAAATATTTCCATTTCTCAATAACTAGCTATTTCTGTTTTTATTTCTTCGTTTAAATAATCTCTTTAATTTTGATCATTTACGTCTTATAGCTTTAAGAATAAAAACAATTTCTTTAATCAAAACTTATTTTGTTATTTATATGGGGCAAGATAATTAAAAAAAATTGAAATAATTTCAACATTCCTAAACCTAACAATATTAAGTAGTTGTTTTCAGTATTTCATTCAATTATCAAACAAAGCATTCCAATAAATATCGCTTGCATTTATATTATTTCTTAAAGAGCAAGTCTTTAATTAAAGAAAAAAATATGAGTTTATTTCGTCTAGCCTTTCTGATTATTAAAATCCTTATAAAAAGTTCTAGACAGAGTATCACGGCTAAATTAGCTACAAAAAATGATTAATAATATCTCGCTAATTCAGAAGAAAAAGTCCTGAACTTATAAGAAAACAATAAAATAAACCAATTTTTTCTTCTTCTATATCACGAATCAGAAAAGCTCGAATTAAGAAAGGAAATTCATCTTGGCAGACTAAATCTTCTAATATCCAAAAATTTGATTCATTTTTTCCATTTGAAACTGATTTTTTTTTCGTGCATCAAGGAATTTTTTTATGAAAGATCCAATTAATATACAAAATATTATAATCAAATTCATTGGTAACTAATGATTTGATATTCGAACATCATTTCATCATTTTCAAATATGGTTATTTATTAATGATGTAAATGGGAATTATCAATAAAACATTAGAAAAATTGCTGCTCAATAAAACAACAAAAGTGAATTTTGTGAATTTCTACTAATGCTCTAAAGTTCAAAATCATTAAAAATTAATCTAATCGAAAAGTATAAATTCTCTAAAGCTATAAATCAGTGATCTAATGTTAATATTTTTTATCAGGTCTCAAAGGTATTTTAATCAAATTAGTTTATTTAATACAACTGTTCAATCACTTGGGACCATAGAAAACTAAATTAATTTTCTCGAAATGTGATTATTTTATGAAAACTCCGGATTCTATTTACGGTCTTGAGATTTTACACAACAAATAAGTTAATTACGTCAAGGAGAAAGATTCTGCTTGAAAAAATTAAAACTCGATGGACTTTTACAACAATATGGAAAAAAAATTAAAAACATATATTTTTGTCGTATGTGAAATTTTTTTGAAAGGAATTAAAAATGAAATTTGTCTTGATGAAAAAAATTGCATTGGGAGGAAGAATTAAAGATTATTTTTATGTTTCGATGGAATTTCATAATCTATTATTCTGCACCTATTAAAATTCGATTTTTTTCGAAACTATGATTTTTTTATTTAATATTTTAATGTTTGAACAGATTTCTTAATAAAACCATTAGAATTTCGCTTCCAAGTCTATATTTTGAGAAATTTCACTGATTTTTACAGCTGTTGTAATTTTAAGTGCTATATTTTTATCTTCAGAATGCTATTTTATCTAATACAGAATATGATATAATTTTCTTACGAAAAGCTGAATAAATTAAAATCTATATAATATTTTTTTCTTATTTGGTATAATAATGTTTGAATATCTTCCGCTGATCCTAAATTTTAGAATAATTAATCTTTTCAATTAGAAATATTCTCTAAAAGTTCCCAATAAATTATATATTAGTACAACGTCATTATTTAAAGAATGAATAAAAATACAGCTTATTTTTTAGCTCAGGAACTAGAAAATACATTCCTTACGTTCTGCATACATGCATACATTCTACAAAATTTTAAATAACTCATTTAATAAAATCTATATGTTCAAAAAAATAACAGTTTTCGAATATTGTTTTAATTTTTCTCGATCACATTTGAATATCTTTTAATAGTTTTGTAATATTAAAGTCAATGACGTACAAATAACATTTAAATAATGCTTTTTAATTTTTAATAAATAGAATATGGCAAAAAATGTGGGATTTTCCATATTTCAAAAATATCACAAATGTATTTCAAATATAAAATCTACTTTTATTTTCTGATGATGTAGGATAAAATTTCTAGACGGTCTCGGGTAAAAATTCCATGATTCTCAACCTTTTATTAAACATTTACCTCCCTACAAATACTGTTTAGATGATATTTTCATTCACTTCTTTGGAGTATTTCAGAATCGAATTTCATGTTTTGTAATTTCATAGAATTCTCTACGTCATAAAATAATGAATTGAATAAAATACATAAAACATGATAGAATTATTTATTTCATTCATTTCTTTGGAGTTTTTCAGAATTGAATTTCATGATTTGTAATTTCATAGAATTCTCTTTATCATAAAGTAATGAATTGAATAAAATACATAAAACATGATAGAATTATTAATTCTCTGCCAGTGATTATGTAAATAAAACGAATGTCTGAAGTCACATTAATTCACATTAAAGTGAATAATGTAAACACCGGAAAGCCAGATTCATCATGATAAAATTATCTGAAATATCCCCCCTAACCATAGTAGCACACAGATATTGCACAATATTGATCAATATTCGCAATATTATTTAATATTGTGGAATATTGTTTAAAATCATATAATATCGAACAATATTGTACAATATTATGCTACAGGATGTGGTACTGAGGAATTAGTACAAGATATTGTTCGATATTTCCACGATATTTTTCGATATTCTGAATATCGTTCAATATCTGAAAGATATAGTAACAGTGTTGTTATGTATTTTGTGCTAATAGAGATATGGCCTTCAAAATATACATTAAAAAAATTATATGTTCGTAAAACGTTACTAAAATATCAGGATAAATGATTATAGATATTCAAATCGCAAATACCTTTTTTTGCAGGATGAGCACAATAGCGCAATTCCTAAAACTGCTCCCAAAAATATGACACTGCTGAGAGCTATGATGGCGATTTCTGTCGTTCCCATCTGGCTGATCTTTTCCTGGACGGACACACCTTGGATTCTTTGAATGTTGAAACTGTCGAGGTTGGAAACGATCAACTCTGACCTCTGTTCCAAAGCACTGCAAGAAACAAATAATATATTGCATTATTTTCGTCCAATTTGATGTATGAGATTTGTATGAAACATCAAAAACAGATTCTTCAGAAATGTTTTTATAAGTCTTTTGTTAGACACTATAAATAAAAAACATAAATGGTTTTTTTTAATGTTTGAAATGGAATTTAACTATGTGCCTGGTATTTTTATAATTAGCAACTGATTGATTGATTACAGTTATTTTATATTGATTTTTTAAAAAAAAAATATTCACAGATTCATCGTGGATAATCTCTGTAAAGTGAATCAATTTTTGAATGTCTTTTCTTAAATATACTAAAGAAAAATCAAATTTTATTCACATTTTATAATTGACAGACTTAAAAGCATTAAAGATTTCAGCGCATTTCATTATGAGAATTAATATTCTACCTCATTCTGATACCAAGATAATTACACTGAGAAATTATTATTTACAATTCATCCTAAAATTTATGTATATTCTGGACTGATGCACAAATATCAACACTGATAAAATTAATTTATTAAACAATAATAAAAAATTGTTATTTCAATAAAAATAATATACAGCAAGATATAAGGATTAGACTGATGACAAAAATAATGATTTTGCTCAATAATTTGAAAAATGCAAACTTGGACTAAAAATCAAGTCCATTTCTCTGAGTATCTAAAATATCACTAAAACCCTTATATCATTTGAGTTCATAAGAAAAAAAAACTATCCGTAACATTTGGTATGAATTGAGCATTTTCTATAAATCTGAATTAATAAAATATTTTAGAAAAGTCACACTTATTATTATAATAATGAATGAAATCTTTTATAAAATGGCATTTTATCATGAAAAAATTATTTCAGCGATAAATATTTATTTTAGTTTTCTTATTAGAGTAAGTATGAATAAAAAAACATTAAAATTTAAAATTTGTTTTTAATTAAAACAAAGAATTATTTTAATTATTAATTGATAGTATTAATTGATAAGCAAACATTTTTTAATAAAAACAAAGTAAAAGTAATGCATTCTTACTTCAAAAGTGTTTCTGTATCAACGATATCATTGGTATCCCGGTGTACAGCATACAAGAACAAATCAGTACTGCAAAAATAAAAGCAAGTATGTTAAACTTGATAAAAAGAATTTAATGAATATTAAAATTTTACCAAAGACTTAATCCAAAATTAATGTAGGTAGAAAAGTTAATTGAATATAGTCAAATTTATTACACTTTAAATGTCTGCATAATTATCTTTTTTATATATAAATCACAGTAAGAAATTGAATTTAAATATTCTTTGAAAAAAATCGCAAATAATAAAGTAGATTAAATCTGCATTAAACTACTACTTTTTATAAAGTTTCAGAAGGGAAAAAATACAAGTAAGTTGCTTCATACCAGAGAACTTTAATAATAAGATTTTAATATAATAATTTCATAGTTTTACGAAATAGTGAATGTTGTATTTAAAAAAATTGAGATTCCAAAGCTTTAGAACGATGCAATTAAACACAGTAAAACCTAAAGAAAAAAAGCAATAAATTCTTTACCTTTCTCTGTCTTCATATTCTCCATCATGATGAGGTTCTAATTTAGCCATTTTCACGTCATAACCAGTCAAGTTGCTTAGATAACTGCGAAAAGAAAAAAATATTCACCGTACATTCATAAATACAAAAGAAAACATAAACTTTAATCATAATTTCATTTGAATTAGAGAAATAATCCTGATTCTTCCAAATACTTCAAAAAATATCTTAGAAAATTTTTTAAATTTTATATTAAAAAATTATTATTTTGGTAGAATATTGTTTTTTTAAAACATTCTATACAAATATTTTTAAATGTTTGCATAATTTTTTCGTGCAAATTGTTGCAAGTAAGCTCAACATATTTTTTTTAAAAAAAAATTTAAAACTATATATTCCCCATTAAAAAAATTAACCAAACAATAATCATATTTACCTTAATATCTTGTCCACGTGCTGCTCAATAGCCAAAGGTGTTCTGCCAGCAACAAAAAGAACCAGTTTTGTTTCTGGTAAAACGTATACCTGAAATATATTTAAAATTCAGGATGAATATATTCGAAATCATTAAATGTGCTTAAAGTGGATAAAACATTTTATTTATTATAAAAATGCATAATAATACTCTAATTACAATTTTGTACATATTTTATAATGTGTAATAGAAAACAAATTATGGTTTTAAATTATAGATACAAAAAAAAATCTGAAACTTTCCATCTGAAATTTCGGTGAAATTTATAAATATAGCTGGTAGATATTAAAATTATTTTTTTTTAAAAAATTCAGGATTTTTTAAAACTCTTCAAACCGATTCATTTTAACCGCATACGGTTTTAAAAGCAATTTCTTCAAATCAATAACGGAAAAAAATTATGAAATTATATTTTAGTATATTTTTAGTATATTATTTGGTTTAAAATTTTAATTTATACATATATAATTTTCTTTATGTAAAAATTCATTAGCTCCGATATTGACCATGCAAAATTAAATATATAAAAATTTTAAGAATACACTCTATGAAGTTTTATTGAGCATTTGAAAGTATTTAAATCCTTTGTCAATATTTCACAGAATTTTAAAATGCAACATATTAGAGAAAACTTAATTTTATAATAAAATGTTCACTTCAAAAATAATTTTAAAAAACAATTTTGTAAAATCGTGGCCTTTAAAATGTAAAAAAATATGACCTAGAAAGTTAGAATTTATTAAACAATACAAGAAACTTCCTCCTATCACGCTTCGAATTTGCGGTTATATAATAAATATATTTTTAAAAAAATTAAAATATATTTAAAAATTAATTTATAGAAATTTATTAATGCAGCTTATTTTTATTTATCAAGTATTAAAAAAAGAAACCATCAGAAAAAGAAAAAAAAAGTAAGAAGATCGAGTTTTCACAATGTAATCAATATTTCCGATACATAAACAGGAAAAACTGTTCGCAATCGCACTTACAAAAACATTTGCAACAGCCGAATGTCCATTCTCACTGCCTTCCCTATCGGTAGCTTTGACATCAAAGCCATATATTCGACCACCGTCCAAAGCAAATGTGACCATGGACCGGACAACACCGGACACAGGATCGATGTGGAATTTGGTGGAGGCATCTTCCGGTTTGCGGATAATTTCATATCGGATAGCACTATTGTAACCCATATCAGCATCTTTGGCCTGAAAAAAATTTAAGTATATGATATCCAATTCCCAGTTCTTTTGGCTATTTTGAGATTACTCTTATAAACCATTCTTTAGAAAAGAAGTAAAAATAAAAAAAATTAAAAAATAATTTTGAAAAGTTTTCAAATCAAAGTGAAATAACAAGTTGTTGAATGATTTTTAACAAATCGTTATTTCACTATGATTTCTTGAGTTATATTCCGAAAATTTTCAGTTTTTATGCAATTTTTAAAGTTTATCACGCTTTTACATGTCACGCTTTTGTCATCTTCAAAAGATTATCATACTTTTATTATCTTCAAAAGATTATCATGCTTCTACATGTCATGCTTTTATCATCTTCAAAAGATGTTCATACTTTTAAAAGCAATTATCATGCTTTCATTATCTTCAAAAGATAATCTTGCTTTTACATGTCATGATTTCATCATCTTCAAAAGATTACCATTCTTTTAAAAATAATTATCATGCTTTTATCATCTTCAAAAGATTACGAATCTTTTAAAAATAATTATCATGCTTTTATCATCTTCAAAAGATTACCATTCTTTAAAAAATAATTATCATGCTTTTATCATCTTCAAAAGATTACCAGTCTTTTAAAAATAATTATCATGCTTTTATTATCTTCAAAAGATTATCATGCTTTTACATGTCATGCTTTTATCATCTTCAAAAGATTTTCATACTTTTAAAAGTAATAATTTGCTTCTATGAAAAGAAAAGAATTATAAATGATAGAAAACGCCTTTACACCTTTCGTCAGTTTTTCAAAAATAATTTTCAATGCGGGGTATAAAAATAATAGCTTGATAAAAATGTAAAAGTAAAAATTTTTCGTTTATTACTGGCAACTTAAAAAATTAAGATATCTACAAGATTTTTTATGCCTCTCTCTGGCCCACTATTTTTAAAAAAAATCAAAATCTAATAGCTCACATCGTTTAAATAAAATTAATACACATCTGTTCAATCATTTTTAATTAAATAAAGTTGTTATTTATTGAATTAAAGAATAAAGTTACTTCTCGTACTAAAAAAACCTTTACTATACTTAAATTAAAAATCGTTTGAAAGTCAAGATACATATTAAATAAAAATATTAAGCCACATTAATAATTAAACAAAAATGCATTTACTATTAGTATACTTTTTTTCTCCATGAAAAAAGTATTTAATTTAATATTTTTAGAGGAAATAAATGTTGGAAATATAAATTATTTGTAAATACTTTTTACTATCAAATAGAAATAAATTTACAAAAGTAGATAATACTAAGCAACCAATAATAATTTAAATTTCCTTTTATTTTGTTTCATTTTTTTAAAATCAGTTTCATAACTCTTCTAATGAAAGAAAGAAAGAAAGAAAAGGAATTTTAAGCTCAGAAAATACTGAATTTAAAAAATTAATATTCACTATCTAAAATGTACCATTTTCAAAAATACAATAACAGTTACTAGAATAGAAATCTAATTTAACAAAATAACAAAAATCCAATCTGACAGGGAAGACGAATAAATACAAAATATTTCCCATTTCCATTTTATAAGTATTTAAAAAGTCAAACAATTGAGAAAAATTAAAACACCGTTAATAACGATTTTCCAGAAAATATGCAAATCTTAAAATGCGAAAATTTAAGTTTGCTACAAGTGAAAACGATTTGCATGATTGTTTTAAAAAAAGAGAATATTCTTTCTTTCAAAATAAATATTTCATATTTTGATGCACAAATTCTTATTAAATATTCCATTCACGTATGGAAAAAACATCTTTCCTCATCTCTGTTTACATGCGATATTGAATAGAATAAAATATAAAAAAAGTTTGCTGATATGCGGAAAGTGGAATGTACACAGAGGAATATATTTTATTTTAAATTTTTATTTCTTGAAAAATTTTGCTGTGATGCTCTGTTTAGCTTTTACTTTGGATATAAAAAAGCAAAACATACACGAACTATTTGAATTGCTTTATTTTTCATTTTTATATCTCTTTTCAAGTTTATCCATGTAGAAAATATGCTAGCAATTCAGAGGACCGAGTTTTATCAAGAAAAAGTAGAAAGGTTTAGATTTTGAAAAATCAAAATAATTTGTTTTTGTATTTTAATACTTTATGATAGATAATTCAGTTAATCCTTGCTTCATAAAATATGCATGCTTTCTATTTAGTTCAGAACTTTTAAGAAATATTTCAAACAGAAAATAAAATAATTTATCTGACAAAAGACTTTCTTGAAGTAAATTATAATGAAATTTATAAATTTAAAACACTTTTCAAATTTAATATCAATTAAATTAAATTCTTTTATTCATTTATTAAACATTTTGCATTCATCTAGCTTCACCCGACAAATCATAGATCTTTGACAGTACAAATTTTGATATTGTTTCTTTTTTTAATTTAAAATTATTACAGTTATAAATTATATCTTACTAGCCGCCTTTGGTGACCAGTCGGTTCGCCAGTATTAATGCTCGCTAAAATTTTCTTATAATATTTTATGTGGCTGCGTCTCATAACAGGTTTTTCAGCAAAATATTTTTAAACCAAACAAATTTTGATAATCATATAATTCATTTATAGTATTATTTTCTCTACTTTTCTTTCTATAAACCCCTTTTTTCCCCTTTGTTATTACTTTTTTTCTTCCCTGCCCAGACTTTATTTTGAGCAGGCATAGATTAAATATTCATACCGACTAATATTAAAAGCAACTATTTTCTTTCTTTTTTAAACATCCCGTTATCTATGAATGAAAACCAACTGACTTCACGCATTTCTTTCTAAACAAATCATAATTTATTACTTCCTGCTATATTACTCAGTTGGTGTGGGGGAAGGAAATGAAGATTTTTGGCGGGAAAGTAAGAAAAGTGTCGTTTTAACTATTTTCCTCGCAGTTTTTTAATTTTTTCTCTCCATAAGAACCATCCTCGTGCCTTAACGAAAATATTTTTAAAAAATTAGCCGAATCGGTTGAGCCGTTCTCCAGTTTTGCGCTTAGCAACGCATTTCGAGTTGCATTTTTATTAATATAGATAAATAAATCGTAACGAAACGATTATGAGATTTGCATCCAAATCACGGATTTATTGGAAAATAGTTTACTTAAAACTTTTTGGTATTTATTTCCCAACCGGTACAGGGGATAAGTACTATAAATTATCTTTTCAAAAGGTATTAATTCGTTGAGAAATAATATCCACTTAAGCCATCTAATTTAGTGTAAAGATTCATGCAATCTTGCACAATCTTGATTCAATTTGCCACACTTTGGATTAATTTATTCTATAATCAGCGACACTTTCCAGGATTTTCCTCGTCTTTTGAGAAAAGATATTAATATAACAGGTGGACGAAATTGAATTAAGCCGCCTTTACGTCATCTATGATTTCAGATTAATCAAGAAAGGTAGATTAATCAAATTAGTAAATGATGTCGTAGAAGTGATTTTTGGATTATCGATATTTAGAATGGTTATATGATTTCGGATTGACCCGGTTTCTTCCAAAGGATTGCTTTATCATTATTGCAAATATTTCTATAAAATAGTTATAGTTTTTGTATAACAATAGCCATATCAATGACAAAAAAAGTTCTATGTGTTATTGTTTTAAAAATGAAAAATGGAAACTAAGTAATTTCAGAACAGCAGTAGGTTTAAATTTTTAATAAATTGTCTTCTAAAACTAAACAAATTTTCAACAGTTAATTTTAATTGGATTTATACCCCATTCCAAAAACTTACTTTAGAGCCATTTTAGTTTGAAATTTAATATTTTCAAGTCCTATTGGTTAGAAAAATTCAAAGAACACAAAAAAAGCCAAATATATGGGTATTTTAATTCAACACAAAAGAAAATTAAAGATTAAAAATTTTCAAAAATGATATTTAATGTAAGAGATATTATTAATAAAAATATAATTCAAACGTCATCTCTCAAAAACTGAATGAGAATATTTATAAATAATTGGTAAAAGTTGTAAAGTTACAAAAAAAATTATTTGGGGGTGCTTGTATAAAATAAGTATAATTGTATATATATATATATATTTTAATTTTTTACAACCAATTAATTAATTCTTAGAAATTTATTTTAATTACTAAGGAGACATCACTGTTATGAAAGTTTGCCTAAAGTGTCCATTTAAAGCATTTGCTGATGCAAATCTCCTATAAGAACACGTTGCATCTGTCAAAGAAAGGATTAATTATGAATGCTACGATAACACAGAAGTACAACAGGTACTAACATTTATCACAAATAATATATAAAAATATATTAAGCAATGTATGGATATTTCTTATAAAAATAAAAAAAAAAATTAACAAATATTTCTTTTATTCCCTTTTTTGCCATCCTTCCAGTCATTTCTCTATTTTATGAATGAAAATTAACAGGACCTGGCCCTCTTACAATCATCCGTTTCCTCTAAACCACTCTGAATAATGTTTCTACCCAATGGGCCCATGAAATCATTTGACGAGCAATTATAAGTACATTAAGAACTTACCGTTATTCTTAATACTTGATATCCAAAGGAAGCTTCCAAGGGAACGGCCGCCACGATCGGTCGACCTTGTACCTCGAAGACAGGGGCATTATCGTTTTCATCGCCCACTTCAATCACGACAAGTGCTTCGTCAAAAGCCAGATGATAACTTTCTGTGGATCGGATAGGACCTGAAAAATAGAAGTATGGACCATTAAAAGGGATATTTCATTATTTTAGGGTAAGTTCGACCTTAAGATTGTTTCTAAATGTAACACCACAGGAAACCTCTGCGCTTGTTATCATTCATATTTCTTTTCAGAGAAGATGTGGATCTACTAGAGGATGGGAGAGGTTGGTAGGTTGGCTAGTTAGGGTTTTATGGCGCAAGAGTCACATTTGGCCATGTTATGCCAAGCCAATGGCAAAACTAGAAGCCAAAGTATCTTTTCCTGAGCCTCAGATGGGAGAGGAGAACTCAACCAAGCACCAATAAATGTTAATAGAAGCACGAACATTAAAAAAATTATAAAAAGAAACGACAGTAAAAATTATTATGAATCAGACTTATAAATCCTCTCAATGTGTCCAAACCCAAATGGGTTTTCAAAACACACCATAGACATTGATATGAAATATCACGTGCCCCAAGTCAGACTACTTTAGGGCCGGGATGGCTTGGTTGGTGAGCGTTGGACTCGTACTCCTTAGGTTACGGGTGCGAAACTCACCGGCCAAAAGATTCCTCGAGTGTGTGGCGATTGACACTCGTTAAATCTGTTCGTGGTCGCAAAGTCCTCCATATCGAGAGTAATACCACTGGGGTGATCTGAGGTGATCGTTCTCTGTTCCAGGTCTAAATTACGATCTGAGTTGTATGAATGAATTTGCATGAATGTAGTCCGCCCAGTAAAAAAGGGTTGTGGCGAGTGTGTAGCTAAGTCGTTCTCTTTGCCCTAGATGGCGCTACTTGTAAAACTAAGAGACGCATTTCTTAGGCTTAAAATCGGCAGATCGTATAAGTGGAGGCTTGTCCACGGCAAGTGCTATTAATCGCAACACAACAACAACAACAGACTACTTAAATAAACATCACAGTTAAAATTAGCAGTCCCCCCAACTAAGCACATCCCCATTACGTAACTTCACCTGATATTCTCACGCCATCTGTTGATTGATACAGAAACAAAAAGAGCACGCTAAAAATGGTTTCAGAAAAAAAAATGATTTTATAATAGAAATAATATAATTACATAGTGGAAGTACTGCTTTAAATAAAAAATAGAAAGACTTCGTCGAATTTAATAATAATGGCTCAGCAACCAAAATAAAGAATTATATAAAAGCGTTCGAGACTTTGAATAAATATCGATAGAATCTAAAGGATCTAATCATTTTTCTAATACAAAAGTCTCGAAAATAATAAAAAAAATCAGTTAGTGAACCTTTTACATTGTATACATCATAGGAAATTTATATTAATTTCATGATTATTCAATAACTTTTATATTGTTACAAGCGGGCGAGCGTCACGAAAACGCGACAAAGATGGTTATGTTTGGCGAGGAGCTACGCGCCAGCTTGGTTGGTTTGGCGAAAGGAATAGTCTGGTAGCCGCTGGATCTCGCGCGCGGTGTTTTGAGAAGTTTCGCGTGTTTCGGGGCACGCGCTTCCACGACGAGTAGACGTAGTCAGCTTAGCACCTAAATCGCTATTTAAGCATGTTTCCCAGGACATCCAATTCAGGCGCCACAGTCATTCATACTGAGTAGAAGTGCACTTGCACTGGCACTCAAAAATTACCATCTAAATTCAGTCAGTCAGTTTAGTTTTTCCCCTCTCGGAAGAGAAGCGTCTCGCTAGACTGGTGGATTAGTGAGTTTGCTGTTAACGTTGTATTATTGAGCTCGCTGCGATTTACTTTTTACTGTGCTATAAGATAGCTGTTTTGCAGTCTGTGTTTATCGTGCGTAAGACGAGCATTTACGCTGTAAGTGACTGTTGACTGCTGGATTGCTTTTATCTGAAGTTTTACTTTCTCAAGTCATCCCGTAAATAGCTGTAAATAAGTTTGTTTGTGCTGTCCTCAAGTAAAGCCCATTCAATCCGAACCCGATAAGCTAAAAACGTATCAATATTAATAAATATTTTTTCCTCTAAGTATCAATTCCTACTTTTGATCGACTCTTTATAATAAATATTTCGATCAAAATTCGCTTTGATTGCATTTAAATGCTTTCAATTACACATCAGAAAAAAATCACAAAAAATATTTGCATTAAGTATATTGTATTGAATAAAAAAAATTAAATGTAAAATATTTCTCTTTTAAATAAATAAAATGAAATAAGTTTTTGATTTTGGCTTTTTTGCTGAAATAATAAAGAATAAACTCCTATTAAAGCCAAAAAATATTTTAAAAATAAAAAACTGATATCTATTTTTTGATGGTATGGATATGGATGGATGTAGCATTGGAATGGTATGGATGAACGGATCATGGATATTAATCGCAGAATAATTGTTTAGAATTACAGAGTATTTATTTGATATTTCTAATACGAATTATTCTTCTACATAAATAATGAAAAATAGCGAAGAATACTTTAAAAATAAGCATGCAGAAAATTATTAAAAATAACTAAATAAAACTTGTTCTTTTTATAGTTATCACTACTATTAAACTACAACATGGTATTTCTGAATTTTTTCCATAACTTCAAAAGCCACCGCTTCAGGAGAATAAGATTTGCGAAAAAGAAGGTATTCCGGTACCTTTATTCCTTCATTCCTTCATTTCTCAGGCCTTCCATGGATCTATTGTTTGGAAAAGGGAATGCAAAGGTGAAATCGAATTCCATGGAACGCGCACCCCGTGAATGGGGAAAATGGAAAAATGATAAAGGCCAAGAGTAGAAGTGGATCGAGATCTCTATTACGAAGTACGTTGAGGGAAAACAAAACGTGCTGCAAATGTTACATTCCTTTGGCGATTCGAATTGCGATCAGATTAAGGTAGGGAAGAGGCATTTTGTGTCGGGAATATCGATCTTTTGTTTCAATTTTTAGACTGGGAATTGATACTATGTTTATGATATAACGGAGTCTTCAGGAACAAAGTAATATTATAAGAAAAAAGATAAAATTATAAAATATTTCGAAACTGTTACCTTAACTTTACGTTTCAAATTTGATCTTGATTTGGCGAGTGAATATATCATTCATAAAGTTAAAATGTAAGAATTAATGTAAAGAAGTTTAATTCTAAAAGAATTTAAAATATTTTATGTCATCCTAAAAATATAAACCCTAAAATAATAAATACTTAAGTATTTAAAATCAGTGGATCCTAATAAATACAAACAAATGGAAAGTATATGCAATTTCCTCTGTAAATTCGTATATTTTTAACTGCTTAATTGACATTCAAATATATATTTGGAAAGTGAATATATTGTTTATAAAGTTAAAATGTAAGAATCAATGTAAAGTTTTCCAGAATTTAAATTAATACATGTCATTCACAAAATTTAAACCATAAAATAATAAATGCCTAATTAATTAAAATCAGTGGATCCTAATAAATTCAAAAAATGGAAAGTATATACAATTCCCACTGTAAATTCGTATTTTTTAACTGTTAAATAGGATTTTCAAATATATATTTGGAAAGTGATTATATTGTTTTTAAAGTTAAGATATAAGAAATAATGTAAAGTTATTCAGAATTTAAAATACTACATATCATTCTAAAAATATAAACTCTAATGCCTGATTATTTAAAATCAGTGTATCCTAATAAATTCAAACAAATGGAAAATATATTTTAGTTTTACTGTAAATTTATATATATTGTGACATCTTAATATTTTTTAAAAATATATATTAAGCAATTATTTAATGTATTTTAAATCTTTATTCATATTTAATACAAACAGAAAATCGCCTTCTGGTATTACATTTATTAGCTGATATTTTACGATGTTAAAATCAAATAATAATAATGAACTCAAATAAATGAAAAATATATATTATCTTTACTATCTATTTATAGATTTTGTGACAAGTTAATAGTTTTTTTTTAAATATATATATATATTAAGCTATTATTTAATGTATTTTAAATCCTTATTTATATATAATATAAACAGAATATCGCCTTCCGGTATAATATTTACTAGCTGAACTTTTACGAGTTTTCAAAGAATTCTTTTACGTATACATGAATGGGATGAATGTGTGAATCGGAGATGCAGGTATGAATGTTAGATTTATTTTTAAAAAAATTGGCTACCCATAACGAAACCAACTATACATTCAGTTTTATTATACACCTGAACTTAGTTTTTTTTTATGTGTCTCCATTCAACTTTCTAACAAATATTCTTCGGAAAAATATCCAAAAGAGTCCGAGGAACAACAATGGTGACAACAAAAAAGGGATAAGACTTACCGGATCTACTTATCTCTCTGCCGAATCTATGACGCCCCACGTTCTCGGCTCGAACTTTTAGGGAATATCTGTCTCTTTTTTCCCTATCCAGACTGGCAGTCACAGTTAGGCGTCCGGTGTCGGCTTCCATCACAAAGAGACCTGTGAAGAAGAAATGGATATCGTATCGTAGGAATGTGATGGAAGAAAAACATATTGAAAAGAGTGCTTTTATGTCCAAAGATTTGAATTTCTTTTCAATAGATATTTTGTTTCGATTTCACGCGAATTCTTGCTTTCCAATATGATACTTTTTCAGCTTTGAGATATTGCGATCTTTGTGAAAAGAATCTGACAACAATGAAACAGACTGCGTGAAATATAGAGATATAATAAAAGGGAGGAAAAGTTTTTGAATATATATCGATAACAATTGTTTACATTTTTTTTCCGGAGATTTTTTTTAGACAAATAGTCGTAAATGTTTTTGGCAGTAAAAAGGTTTGGAAAGCTGGAATGATTTGTTTGTTGAGTTGTTTGATTAAAAGCTTAATTTACAAAAAATAAAAGGGAGGAAAAGTTTTGGAATATATATCGATAACGAATGCTTAACATATTTTTTCCGGGAGATTTTTTTTTTTTTGACAAATAGTCGAAAATTTTTTTGGCAGTAAAAAGTTTTAATAAACTGGAACGATTTGTTTATTGAGTTGTTTCATTAAAGGCTTAATTTACAAAAAAGAGGTAAAGTTTTGAAATATATATCGATGACGATTGTTTACAAAACAGGTTGATTTACAAGAATGAATAATAGGGTGGAAAATTTTAAAATGTATATCAATAACGATTGTTTACAAAACAGGTTGATTTACAAGAATGAATAATAGGGTGGAAAATTTTAAAATGTATATCAATAACGATTGTTTACAAAAATTTTCTCTGGATATTTTTTTGAACAAATAGTCGTAATTGTTGATGGCAGTAAAAAGTTTTAAAAAGCTGGAATGATTTTTTTTTGTTGAATTGTTTCATTAAAAGATTATTTTACAAAAAAAAAATACAATTTATAGGCAAAAGTTATGTATTGTAAAAACAAGCATTGTTAATAATAAAACAAATTTCCATCAAAATGATACATTTAACCTATCAGCGTTTAGTATTATCAAAATAAATATATTTCAATAAAACTTTTTCATTTATGTTCATACAAATATCTCATACTGATACTTTTTTGACGAATTTTTATGAAAATGTTAAATATTTGTTATTAAGGTGCCTTGATATAATTTGATATTTTGTAACTATTAAGCTGAGAAACAATAATTAAAGATTAAACGCATTTTTTAATCCAGATTTTTATGAAGTATAAGTGGTGTTCAAATAAATCCTAAGATATTCTTGCAACTGAAAATCACAAATAAATAAAAAATGCTCTTGATTTTAAGATATTTTGAAAATATTATTCTAAATATTATTTATATTATGTGTTATTACCGTTTTTTAATTACCCATCAAAAATTTAATTTCATTATCGAAAAAACAAAAGAAATTTTCAATCGTTTAATCTTAAATCAGATATAGGAAACTTTTTATAAACCTTCATTAATAAATAGGTTAGATTGAATAAACATTTCAAAAATATTTTATATTCAATTATTTATTCGACTGGTTGAAATTTTTACCATTGTAATCATGTCCTACAATGCTGTAAAGGACGGGTTTATGAGCAATTTCATCAGTTGCATTCAAATCGAGTACAACAAGTGGTGCCAAACGATTTTCAAAAACGGTTACTTCGTACAAGCGGCTGGGGAACAACCTTACTCCATGTCCGGTACCTACAATAATATTCACCTGGAAAGGAATAAACAGGAATTTTCAGATATTTTGATTATTACAACCAAACTCTCTACATCGAAAATGTCTGTATAGATACTGAGATTTTCAAGGAATCATAGATTTCCAACAGAATAACATTTTCTATATATCGAATAAATTTTTTCAATCTTGGAAAAAATATATATAGTCAAAATTTTCGCAAATAAAAATTATTAACATCTTCTCCAGGACAATTATTTCTTTAGTAGAAATAAGTTTAGCTTAATTTCTTTCTTTAGTAGAAATATGAATTAAATATTAAAAATAAAATATATATTCGTTCTAAAAAGAAATATAAATTAAATATTAAAAACTAAATAAATATTCGTTCTTAAAAGAAATATAAATTAATTCTTAAAAGAAATATAAATTAAATATTCGTATTTAAATGAAATATAAATTAAATATTCGTATTTAAATGATATATAAATAATATATTCGCACTTTAAAAAATATTAATTAAATATTCGTACTTAAAAATAAATATATATTAAATATTTGTACTTTTATTCGAATTTTTTACAACTTTTCATCCATTTTATCATGTTACGTTGATATGAATTTATCGTTTTAATTTTCATAAAAAATAATTAAACGAATAAAACAAGTTTGCATTTTGATAGACTTATCGTTTGGACTTTGATTTAAAAAATAATTAAATAAACAAAACTAGAAGTTAGAATTTTAATAAATTTCTAAGAAATATTTCCAAAATATGTCACACAATTCGGCAAAAACTATTAATTTCCCTTTTTGCAATTTAAAAATAAAGAATACAACACTACAAATTGCAACTACACTTGATAAAGATCATAAACTTATAGATATACTTATCCCCGTAGTTACAGATACAGATTTTACGCATTCAGATCGTTTAATTAAATCCTAAATACAAAATTCGAATGCGGACTTCTTTTCATATAAGATACGAATAACTGCACATAAAAGACAATTTATTAGAATCCTAATAAATTATAACTTTCGAAAAATTCCTTTTAACTCTTTTTTTATGTTTAATACCACGTTTTATTTTTTTCGTTGTTTGATTTTAAAAAATAACAAGTTGAAACAAGAATTTATTTTCCGAAGAGAGTTATTAAAATTTGAATGACAGTCGAAATGAAGAAAACTTTATCCTTTTGGCATTCTAGTGTAATTATATAGATATTTCCTTTTTAAAAAATATGTACTCTGAAATCAAATTGACAGTACTGAATGTAATAATAAAATGTTATTATGAGAACCTTTGATCGTAGTTACATTCTTTCGGGAAGAGAAAGCAAATAGAAAATCGTAAGTATAAACCTTTGTAAATATTCATATCATCGAACAGTTTTATGGAAAAGGAAATTTAAAAATGAAAATTTCCTGTTTCTGATCAAAATAGTTAGTGAAAAAAATGTTTTGACAATTTGCATAAAATGGTTTTGAAAGTGAGAATTGCTTTTTTTTAATGTTTGCGAAGGTTTCGTTTTCTTTTTATATTTCTCTTTATATATTCTTTGACGAAGCACATGTTTCTGTGGGTTTTTACATGAAAATTTCCAAAAAAAAATCCTCCAGTGAAAATTTAAACCAGCATTTCCTTCTTTTATTAAAAGAAAAATGTTTAATATTAAAGGGAGGCTTTTTATGGAAAAAGAAAATCGACGGAAGAAAAGTTTAAAAATCGAAATGAACGGTATAAAAATATATTTGAATTGAAATTTTAAAAGAAATTAAATAAAAATCTATTATTATTCTTTAAAAACAAGACACAACTGATACTCGAATCTTTTCCATATTAAAACTCATAAAATCTTCACTATTACAGCAGTAAGTCAATAAAAAAAATTGGAAAAGTCTAAAGAAGAACAATTTTCATAGGGATTTTAAATGTGTGATCTCAAAATAAAATATTTCAAATTAATATATAATTTTAAAATAAAATTAAAAGAGGCAATTCTATACGTAACAAACGATTTGGTCATTCTTTAATGGACAATACAAATGATCTATAAATAAACTATGACGATTTTAACTACTGGAGGGGCTAATCGATAGGTATTCTATTAACTCTATAGATAGTATTAACCTTTTATTCTGTCAAATCATAACATTAATCTAGAGTGAAAATATCCAAAGGATCACCATAGTAACTATAAAAAACAAGTTAAGAAACAATACATCGACAATAAAATTTCTACAATTCAATTCAATACAATGTCTACACTAAAATAATCTACAGTGAAATTTCCTTTTGAAATAGAGATATTGGAGATTTTAAAACTATATTTAAAGTGCAAATATCCCCAAATAGATTGATAATGATTCAAATCTGTTGAATTACTGATGTCATAAAAAGGTTATATAAATCTCATTAAGAAAGACTAATATTGAAGTACAATAAAATGTAATACTTAGTCCCTAATATTACATCCCAGTTCTTCAAATTAATCTAAAACTAAATGGATGATTAAAGAAGTTACTTTTTTATACAAACTATTTATAATTTCAGGTAGAAAATGCGAGAATAACAATAAAATTTTTGAGAATTTCTCAAAGATTTTAATGGTTAGACTCGAAAGGACAAATTTTTAAAATGAATCATAGATAATACTTATCATGGATATATTTATGAATTATGGAGTGTAGTTAAATTATTTATTCTTTAAATATTACTCACTTCCGCAGTATCTGATTTTGGTGGGTCACTGTCAACAGAGGCTTCTACAAGCAATCTATAATGACTCTGCTGAACGCTGTCCAGAGCTTTTACAAGACGGATATCACCTGTGCTACCATCGACATCAAAGGCATCAATTTCATCTGTATCTAAAAGTATAAAGAATGTATTATTTTCAACGATTCTCAAGGATCATTTAGATATCATAAAAACTTCAAATCACTTCACAGAAACTATATTTGTATTACAAATTAATTTTTTTATTAAAAACATTAGTGATATGTATATACTAGAAAATAAATCATTTTAATTATTAAAGTGCAGTTAAAAGAAATTTTGAAAATCAAAATTAATATTTTTCATTTGATGAAAATATAAATCTTATTTATTATTTCATAGGTTCTTTTATTTTTAACACATAAAAAACAATATTGCTTTTTAATGTGGATGTAACAAACAGTATATCATACTTTAGATGAAAAATACATTATATAGCATTCATAAAATTTCATTTACTGATTGAATCAGATTAATTAAATTGTGATAGTTAAAATTCCCGAAAGTTGAATGATTGTATAAAGCACATTATAATTCACGATATCGATCTAATGAAATAAACCGTTAATATAATAAATTTTTATTTTATTCGAAATATTTGTAACGCAAAAACTTATTATAATTCAATTCCTGATTTTTATCATTACAACCTAAGTGACGAATAAAAATATTAAAACATTAATATAATTATTTTTTTATTTATAAATTTTTGGAATTCAGAAATTTCACATCTTAAATTCAATATCTGACTTTTATCATTATAATCTCAGTGAGAATTGAAGCAAAACTATTTTTAGAATATAATCCAATTATGAATAACAAATGTAATTTACGATAATAAGCATTAAAAAAATTATTTTTCTGTTTTTGTAAACATTGATTTTAAAACTAATTATAAGCGTTCCAACAAATCATAAAAGAAGAAATTACAAAATAAGTATTAAACTTTACTTTCTAATATCATTTACAGTAAATATAACTATTCTAACCGGAAAAAATTCTAATAGAACAAGTAGTATTTCATGAATAATTCTTTATTTCACATTAATAAATTAACCTATTATGTAAAAATGCTCAAAATCTGCAATGCAGACATACATACAAGAAAAATTTATTTTCAGGTTAATTTTAGAGGTTAGATTTATTTTCAGGTTAATAATAGAGGTGCTATTCAAACTATTTATAGTTTATTTAAATTACTTTTAAAAACATCAGCTTTGAGGGTTTTTTCCATATAGCTATTCTATTTTTCCTACTTAGTGAAGAAAAAAAAACTTCTTTTTAATTTCTTACTTCATTTCTTGAAAGGAGAAAAAGAATAAAACGTAAAGAAAACTTTATTTTTAGAAGATGTCTCATTTTGTGAAAAAGGTTGCAAAATAAAAGAAAAATTCCAAGTACTTACTCAGCAAAGCATATTTGAAGTCGCCTTTGCCGGCGTCCAGTTTGAAAACGGTATCGCCAGGTTGGCGACTTTCCGCAACTTCCAAGGTGTAAACTGCCTTTGAAAATTCGGGAACGGCGTCATTGGTATCGGCCACAGTAACCCACAACTTGGCGGTGGAGCTTAAACTAGGCGTACCTTGATCGTAAGCTATCACAGTCATATTATAAAAGGCTTGCTTTTCATAATCAAGTGTAGATAAAGTCCATACAGTACCGTCTAGAAGATGAAGAAAAAAAATTAAAATTAAATATTTCTTATATTGGTTGATATCAATATCTTATCATGCATCTAAATATTGTAAAAACATTACACATTACGACATTAAAAATCTAGTACTAATTAGTTTGACTCTTATGTTTGTTTTTCATTTTCCGAATGTAATCAGAAATAATTGTCTTTCCGGAGCTTTTTTGGCAAACTGACTTTCTTCCATTCGGACTTATTTCCAATAAAATTCCTATTCCCTTTCTTCGAGCAAAATTGGAGATAAAGGGGTACGATCGCGAATACTTCGCATGGTACTGGCGAACAATAAGAACGAAATATTGATCCTTGGCGCGAATTCCAGCATATTTTACTGAACCTGTCATGAGAATATGTATTTCCAATGACTTTTTTCCAATGAATTGATACCAAAATTTGATACCAAGCTATCGTTATATTCACAGATTAACATTCAAACTTTTATAAGATATTGTATTTAAATGCAAGCCATAGTACAGATCGACAGACGGTTAACCGTTTGATGGAATAGTTCAAAATTTAATAAATATCTATATTTTCCAAGCTAAATCTATTTAATAAATTTTATCAATCTAGCTACCTGCATCTTCTAGTTATTGAATTCATTTGTACTCGTACAGCCAGACAGGCAGACTTGCTATGAATGAATTTTGTTCAAAATTTGAAAAGAGAAAATCTGTAACGTTATTAATAATTCCAAATATCAAATTTCAAAAGTCTAAACCAAAGCATTTTTGAGTTATATATTTCACAAATAAAGAGATAATTATAATGTCAAAAATACGTTTTTAGACTTCAAAAAAATCTAAAACAAGGATATTTGTTAGTCTCAAGTTGATTTTTTGAATGTTTATAATACTTTCTTTAAATTTCGAGTACGAGAAAGTAAAAAAATAAATATATCACAAATTAGCACTAAATGATGCTTCAAGAAATTTATCTTTTTCAGAAATAAATTCATATGTAATTTTTGTAGAAATATAATTAATTTTAAAATCGCATTTGTTTTTTATTCTATTTATAGTCTTGTACTTATTATATTGTTCATCGATTTACATTAACATTACGAGTTATAATCATTTAATTACTATATGACAATTTTTTGAAGTAGTTGAGTTTAAACAAAATCAGTAATTCTTGATAAAAAGTTTCGTTTTTGTATAATACTAAAAATATACAGGTTTCAGAAGTTATACTTATTTGAATCTAAATTCATTCTTAACTTTTTTTGTATTTGTTTCTTATAACAACAGAATAATTTGGGGAAAACAAACTTAAATTAGATATTTACCTTTACTATCAATGTAAAACTTGTTATTGTGTCCAACACCCAATTTATAGAACACAAGTCCATTGTTTCCAGAGTCAGAATCGTAGGCTGTAATTTGCGTTACCTGAAAAAGAAACACATTTAAAATCAATCTAATTTGCAATTTATAATTCAACATCTTCATTTTTTAAAACTTATTACACTTATTTTATTTGAAAACTTAATTGAAATATACATCCATTGAATCACTTCCAAATTGTGGCAATTCACACAAATTAGAATTAAACACAGACGATTTTTTTCAGTAAAAAATAATTAGATGCTCATAATGCTTTAGAGATTTGTATTCACCAAGTTAACACTTCAGAAGATAAAAAAATCATACTAACGTAAACTTTAAAAATATTTATAACGTAATTATGTTTTTTTAACCTTAAATATGTGCTAAATGTGTAACAAACCCTATTATAATTTATTTTTAATATAAAATCTTTTGAATTTAATATATTAAAAACGGAAAGAAAAAAATTCACTTAATATTAGTTTCAGAATATTCTGATTTTCGTTTTATTCTAAAAATATTAAGCTTTCTCATTGGAAGAAAAGAAGGGAAAACTGTAAAATAACTGTAAGTAAATTATTAAGGAAAATTACTTTAGGGGGAAAAAGACTTCGAGATATTTTAATTGAATTCCTTAAATTGTAATACAGCTCCGGAAAAAATGAAAAACATTTGCATTCTTATGAAAAAGGTCTGGAATTTTATCAGAAAGATATTAAGAAATTCCAAAGGTTGAAAAATATGTATTGAATCTCGCAACCTGTCGAATTCAATTTTTTCTCCTGCGCTTATTTTTCTAAGATTAAATTTTATCTTAGAAAAAATGATTTAAAAAAATTGTAACTTCAACTTGTTTCTTATTGAGATAAAATTACTTTCGCTTCAAAGGAATTATAACTCATATATTTATATTTAATATAATTTGAAATTGTATTATTTTAAAATTTCTTTATTGTTTTACTCATCACTAAAAAATTTAATTCCTTCATAAATTCATGTGCATGTATCATAATATTATATTTAAAAAATAATTTTGATATCAGTCATGGATATGGGATCCAATTTATTTTTTAAACATACGAACAGAAAAAAAAAGTGTATGCCAGTCTTGTAAATAGTTCCAAAGATAAGCACGTTAGTTCACATTTTTTTTAATGTATTCATAAGAAATCCACAAGAAAATGCATACTGTTGAGAGACGAGATTCTTTGTAACTTCATTAAGAGATAGATGAAAATAATGGACAAGTTTTATTAACAATTATTTCAATATTTTTCTGAATTCCACATTTCATAAGACAAAGCAAACACTAACAAGAAAATACACGACACTTACTAGAATACAATCTAATAATGATATCCAAGAAGGATCATGGGAAATATATCTTGGTGTTAATAAGATAACGCCATCTGTTGTATTAAAAGAGAAACTACTAAATTTAAGTAACCGCTACAATACAAAATTAAATTTCAGAGAAATTTAATTTCGTTATTTTTTAATAGCGTGAAGTTGGGGATAAATTTAAAAACATGTTATAAAATCAGACTATTTCTCGAAAATGTATGCAATATAAGAAATGAGGATATCTATGTTATAATCTATTTCACTGTAAGAGGTACCGAGTAGTGATTAATAGTCTTTATATCCCTTAGATTATTAAATTTAATACAATTTATTCAATAAATTGTACTTTGTCCTGAAATTGAAATTAATTATCATGTGAGAACGTGATGTTTTTTTTGTTTGTTTGTTCGAGGCTAAATGTATGGAGAGAAAATTGAAGATTTATCACTTTTGAGGCATAAATTTTCGCTTTTAGGGTTATTCGAAAATGAGAAAAAAGGTTGCCACATTTCGTGACTTATTTCCAATAAAAAGTTACAAGTTGATGCAAATGTCCATCAAGCATTGTGTTTACCAAATTTGCAGCCAAAAGTCTATATATATGGCGGCGTTATAGAAACTGGTTTCGGCAAGGAAAATTCAATTCTAATAGGAGGAATCGGACGAAAGTCAGACACTGCTTCTTTTTTTTTTAAATCATGTCAGAGCATGATGTTGTTTTGGGAAATTGAGGTTTGTGGAGTCAACAAAAATCCGTAAACAAAAAAAATGTATTATCTGCACACGCATTTCAAAAAGTCAGCTTTAAATGACCTGATGCCATCGCATTTACAAAAGCTCTGATTAAAAAATAATAAGTTAATGACTACAGCAAATAAAAGCTAGAAAATGTCATTTTGAGCACGTGATTTTATGAAATGATATAAAAAGAAAATGAGGCATTTTTTTAACAATCAATGCGAGACAAAGTTTTTTGGATCGTTTGCGATACTAAAGTGACTCATTCAATAAAAGCATTGAAATGAATAAAAATGCAATTTAACTTGCACGATCATGTGGTGCTTGTCCGTTCAAGAAATGATGTTTTTCCACGATACATTGAAATATGCATAGCAGATTTCATTTTAATATTTTTTACCACCAACTAAAACTTATTAATTATTTCATAGGAAGCATTTTTTTTTAGAATTTTACATAAAAGTCCGATATTTTTAAAAAAATGAGAGTCACTTCTATATGATAATAAAGGGGCAATAAACCTTAACATTTCTGTTTATTCCCAGGTAGCACATCCTGTAACATAATATTGTACAATATTGTGCCATATTATATAATACTAAACAAGATTGCACAATATTAAACAATATTGAGAATTTGATCAATATTGTACAATATTTGTGGGCTACTAGGGTTATTTTTTTAAAAAAATGTTTTTCTAGAATTAAATAGCAAGATTTAATTTCCCCTTTTAAAAATCCTTAGTGAAAAAGTCACAAACCTTTTGCCCAGGATCAAGGTTTTCTTGTACATGAGCCAAATAAGGATCGGTGTAGAATCTAGGAGGTTCGTCGTTCACGTCAATAACTTCAACGATGACGTCGGCCGTTGAATTCAGCTGAGGTTCACCAAAATCAGTTGCCTGTGGCGACAAAAAAAATCAGTTATCCTCATAAATCTGTAAACAGTTTTTGCCTTTAAAATATATATTCAACTACATTTAGTACTGTCTTAATAATACTTACAAGTACTTGATATTTATAAGAGCTCTTGGATTCTCTGTCAATTATACCTTGCGCGAATAATTCTCCTGTTTTGCTATCCACAGTGAACGGGAATTCTAAATATAAAATATTTTCTTGTTAACAAACAAAATATGTTCTGCAGAAACAATATTAATAAATTATATAACATGGAAATAAAAATAATTGAGTATTAAACAAAATTGATATAAAACACCAGTCAAAACTATCATTTCTTTTAATTCTCAAAGGGGATAAATTGCTACAATAAATCGTTTTCAAATTCGGTTTAGAATAAATTGTAATTCAATACTTTTTGGTGAAGACAAAATCTACCTATGAAATAAATTTCTCAAGTAAGATTTCAAATTCAACAACATTGTAGCAAAGTATAATTGGTTTTAAATAAACTTTGTGATTTTTCTATGCTTTAAAATTAGCATTTCTAGTGATAAAAGATACTTAGAATGCATGATAAACATTTTTTCATTACATCAATTGTTTTCATTGATTATTATTCATGACTTGTACAATAATATTGCCGGCTTTCTGGCACAGAGGTACTGTGTCTTCCTCGTGTTCTGGGAGTCCCTGTCTGGGCATGGTTGTTATGTGTGCTATCTGTGAGATGTGTGACTGTGCCCCTCTGTAAAAAGGGGCTGTACAAGCAAATGTGGTGAGTTGTACTCTTGGCCCTAGTTGGAGCTACTTCAAAAACAAGAGATCTTTTCGGCTTAAATCTGCCGTCGTATCAGCGGGGGGTCTTGTCCTTGGCAAGTGCCATAACTATCAACAACAACACAATGATATTAATGCATGATCAATAATTTTCACTACACCAATTGTTTTCATTAATTAGTATTTATGCATTATAAAATAATATTAATTAACATACGTGTATTAAAATTCTTTTTCACGAATTTAAAATCATTTTTATCATGTGCAATATGAAATTAAGATTTTGAGATTAAAAGTAAATAATTACTCATCTACAGATTCTTACTTATAAGTAAAAGATTGTCATTCATTTACATTTCAAAATAAAAAAGATTTTAATTTTGTTTTAAACTGATTTATAATTCAAAATCGGGTTATCAAGTTGAAATATATTATTGGTTTCATAACCAGATTTCTTCATACTAGAAATTATTACTCAATCGCATTTTCACATTCCAATTTTCAACTTTAAAAATTTTGGTATCTACTCATATAGCATCTAATTTTATGTTTCCGCTTTTAATCAATAAAATCTAATCCTGTATTTGCAAAAAAAAAATCACCTTGCACCAGAAACATGAAAATAAAAATGTTTAAAACCCATTCATGTTTTAATTCAAATACTCTTTAGAAAAAAGATTTATTTGTCACTTTCTAATAATACAGTAACCTTACCCAATAAAAAAGTACATTTTCTAACAATTGGAGAGAGTGGCTTTAAAAAAAGAAAGCCCTGTGAGTTTTGATCAGCAAAATCCCATTCACTTTGCTTGGCTCACTAAATATGAAGACGCTTTCAATATTTCAAAAGTAACCCCACTTTCTAAACGAAAAATAAACTGGATTATTTGACAAATCCAGCTGCCCACTTACGATGTTTTGTCATTTTTTTTGCATTTTTTTCCATGAGTATATGTTTTTTATTCCTAATTCTTTCAGTGAAAAAAAAACATGTTTCTTTTTATTGGTGAAAGTTATTTCAGATGCAATTAACAATAAATGTATGGATGGGTTTTTTTTCCTGTGTTTTTTTTTATTTTTACTTTAACTCGAAATGAAAGAAACTGCTTTAAATCAATTTATTTTTTATCATATCAGAAGGTGCATAAAAAACCCTTTTTAATTACTTTTGGTTGCCTTATTTATTTTAATCCGACTTTTCATAATTAGCTGTATTATCTTATTTTTTTTAATGTGATGGTGTTAATATCGTTTTCATTACGTATTTTGAAAAGATTAATTTAACAAGGGGCTTTGTACTTATGACAGTAGAGACTTTTGATGGACAGCTTTCATTCTTGGATAATTTGTCCAAAAGATATTGAGTATTATAACAGTACAAAATGAAGCTATAACATATATAAACATCTGTATTCCATTATAATTGCAAAAATAGTTTAAAATTTAAGCACTTTTTAAACTTTTTTTAAAAGGTTTAAATTAACTATTCCGCCAAACGTTTCAAAAAGGCATTCCAGAATATTATAAAAAAAAGGGAATATTATTTACATAAATTGTCAGCAATAAATATACTAGTTTTGCCAATAAAAGTAAATTTTGATAATCCTAAATTTTAATTTGTTTTCTGTCAAGAAAAACAATGCCAACTTTTTATTATTTTTTTAATGTAGGTTCAGTTTTAATAGATTTTATCCAGAAAATTTTTTCTACATTTTTTTGGGGTTCAAACACATAGCAATAACATATTTGATGTGCATTTTATCTTGATACGTCTTTTTTTTACATCACATATTTTTAATTTTATTTTCTTTTCAGCTACCATTTTGTAACCCTTATTTTCATATTTTATTTTAGTGTTGTTGTTATTTTTTATTTTAGACTACTTATATATTTAATTTCAACTGATCATAGATAATTAGACAATATCATTAGGAGAATTTAATTAATTAATTAGAAGGAAAATGTAAAAAAATGTAAAAAAGTCATCCGTTTAAATCATCATCATTTGTTTTTCAAGACGTTTTATTTATTCAGATTTAGGGTTAGCAAGATTTTTTTTCCAGTTTTAGAATTTTTTTTTTTACCATTTGGTATTTTTTGTTAAGCATTCCACTATTCTTTTCGAAACAAATTGATTAAAATATTCTCTGCATTCTATTTTTCTTATTACTAATTCATCTTTATTATAGTTATTATTTCAAACAATCGAGATAAATAAAAAAATGGACGAGAAAAATTATTTAAAAATTGAGAGCAGGAATTTTTTTTCAATTAATGTGCTACAAATACGATCAAAACATTTTTTTTTCCTTTTTTGTCTGAAAAAGAAGGATTACACCAATATTTCTTAAGGATTTCTCTATGCATTAAAACGAAATGTTTAAAGCATTTTCTGCATGGTTTTTTAGTTATTACCAATTTGTACTTATTATATAATTATTACTTTAAAAAATGAGTTAAAATGAAAAACTAAGTGCGTGAAATTTTAAAAAATTCAAACTTGGACTTTTTTATCAATATGATTCAAATATGGGCGAAAGATCTATTGGAAATCAAGATTTATTAGAATAAGAAGGATTATACTCATTTTTTTAATTGCAGGCAAAAACCAAAATCTATTTTAGTTTACCCCACATTTAATTGGGAAAAATTATTTCTTTTAACTATATGATTGGTATATGTAAGTTAAGAATCCTTTTCAGTCAGTTTATCAATAGGGCAGATATATTTATTCGAATGTTATAAATGATTTAGATACAAAAACTTTTAAATGCCAAAAAAAAAAATTCGACCCATTATTAAGTCACTGAAATTATCCAGCACAAATACTTTTTATAGTATTTTTCTTCCCAGTGATATTAAAATAATATTTTTTTAAATACACCAATAAAAAATTTATATATTTTTATATGATTATAGATTTTATAAATTTATCTATAACCATATAAAATGAAAGATATTATTTGAAAAGATATCATATGAAATCATCTGAAAATATATATAGTATCATATAATCATATGAAAATATATTATTTTCATAAATTTATAGACTTTTATTTTCGAATTACATTTTGAAATCTGATTGCATTCTATTCACAAACAAATGTCATTATGTACTAATTATAATTATAAATTATTTTCATAAATTGATAGATTTTTATATATTTCTTTTAGATTTATGATTCATATTTTATATGATTTACTTAGATGTAATTAATGGTCTTAAATCATTTTCACGATATATACGATATATATGATTCACTTTATTTTATATGATTCACTTAGATGTAATTAATGGTCCTTATATAAAAATCATTTTCAGATAGCAAGTAAGTTTAAAGTAAGTTTATTTCAAGACAACACATTCACGGCTTAATACTTCTAATGCCCAATACTATCCATATAACCGAGACTTCCAGTGAACAATTCTCCTTGGAGTTACCGGCATAAAGAATAAAAGTGCACTTTAAATGGCTTCATCTTACTAAGCAGAAGATAACAACTTTGACTTTCTCCTGAAATCCTGAGCTGCAATTCTGCCGATCGCTGAAGCGTTTATTTACGCTTCGGAGCAGATCAACGAATCATCATTTGTTACGAGTTGCAAAGAGTTCTTACAGATAGGAGATAATATCAAGAACGGTTACTATGATCTAAGACTTTTCCGCTCATAGTTACATTTGAATTAATCCAAGAAAGCGAATTATTATTTTCATGATGAGTTATTCATAACACTTAATAGTTAAAGAATTAGAATTTTAAAAATCTTGAATAGATCCTACATGTTTTTTTCCTCCCAAATTCCGTTTTCAGATCTAATTGAAATCTAAGCAAAAACAAAAAGTCATTACATGCAACTCATAATCAGTAATTATTTTCATAAATTGATAGATTTTTATTTTCGAATTACATTTTAAAAATTGATTGTATTCTAAGCCCAAATCAAAAGTCATTATATGCTTCTATAATCACTAATTATTTTCATAATTTCATAGATTTTTATTTTCGAATTATATTTTAAAAATTGACTGTATTCTAAGCACAAACAAAAAGTCATTATATGATACTATAATCGCTAATAATTTTCATAAATTGATTTTTTTAATTACGTTTTGAGATCTGATTGTATCCTTAGCAAAAACGAAATGTCAAAATATGCTACTTGTAATCATTTATTATTTTAAAAAATTGGTATATTTTTAATTACATTTTGAGATTTGATTGCATTCTAAGCATGACCAAAAAGTCATTGTATACTACTTATAATCACTAATTATTTTCATAAATTGATAGATTTTTATTTTCGTATTACATTTTGAGATCTGATTATATTCAAAGCATAAAGTCATTGTATGCTACTTATAATCACTAATTATTTTCATAAATTGATACATTTTTAGAATTACATTTTGAGATTTGATAGCATTCTAAGAACAAAGTTAAAATATGCTGATTGTAATCATTAATTGTTTTCATAAATTAATATAATGTTTTCAATAAATCTCTCAAAACTTATGTATTTGGTGATATTTAGGATTTTGCCATCAATTTCTCTATCGCATTTGATCACTAGACATACGAATTCTTATAGGGAATATTCCTACACAAACCTTTAAAAAAAATTTAAACAATTGGTTTTTACGTCATATTTAACATTTTACTTAGTTATTTTTACCTTATTTAAAATAGTAAGATAAATTGCGTTGCAATTTTATCAATTTCATCCCTTTTTTAAAAAATTTAAATAAAGACTTTTAAAAATATATCTTTTAACCATAAACCTGACGCTGTATAGTCAGGTATAGCTTTTGTGCCATTAAATTTCATAATCCATCTATAGCTATATCTCATTTGATTTGAATATAAAAGACAGGGAATTCAGCTGAGTCCAATAGTTATTAGTTAGTTTGATAATAAAGCAATTTAAAATCTAAAGTGACTTTATATAGCGATCGAAAGTGCAGAAAAATGCGCCAAATATGCGCCAAATTAGAAATAAAGTTGATCATTTAATTTCAAATCGCCACTTAGATTTGTCTGGAGATTTTGAAATAGCATTCAAATTATGTATTTTTCTTACAATTTTCATTTATTATATAAATTTGGATTGTGATCTAATTCAAATGAAATGTTGGTAATATTAAATCCAGCTTTAATAGCATCTTTATATTTTTAATGAAATGAATGGCCGAAATAGTCTAGTTTGTAGAGCGTTGAACTCATACTCGTTAGGTTGCGAGTTCGAAACTCACCGGCCAAAAATTCCCCGAATGTGTGGCGGCTGGCGCTCGTTAAATCTATTCGTGGTCGCAAAGTCCTCCATGTCGAGAGTAATACTCCTGGGTCAGAGGTGATCGTTCTCTGTTCAAGGTCTAAATTACAATCTGAGATGAATGAATAAATTTGTTTGAATGAAGTCCGCCCCCTGAAAAGGGTTGTGACGTGTGTGTAGCTAAGACGTATCTTGGCCCTAGATGGCGCTACTTGTAAAACAAAACGCGTATATCTCCTGCTTAAAATCTACTGACGTATCAGCGGGGCTTTGTCCATGGCAAGTGCCATAAGAAGCAACAACAAATGTAATGAAATAATATGAATGCTTTACAAAGGTCACATCTTTGCCTCATAATCAATTACTGACCATCAAACGTTAATAAAATTTAAACTTTGATAAAATATACTTACTTTGTTCGAAAGTTGTCGTCACCAGTGAGTATTCAATCATTCCGTTGTTACCAGTGTCTTCGTCCACGGCCTTGAGCACGCCGAGTGACTTCTTGCTGTGACTGTAATTACCCTCTTTCACCTTGAAAGTGTACTCGTACCTTGAAAAGGTAGGCTTATGGTCATTGACGTCTACGACAGTGATATTGACTACAGTTGAGGCAGCGAGGCCCTTGCCATCGGCGGCAGACACATTCAGAAGATAGACAGTGCCAGGTCTCAGAGTGGATACGACGTATATTTCGCCTGCAAATAAGGACCATTGATGTGTATCAGATTTTGATACAAAGAAACATGCAACAAACGTCAAAAGAAAAATGTGCCAACCCCCCCCCCCCAAAAAAAAATTTTTTTTAGTCGTTCTGTCAATTCGTTCCAGCCGCCATTAACTAGAGATAAATAACAGATGTCAATGTTTATTCGATGTTCTTGGTTAAAAAGTAGTATTGAAATGTTTAAATAACTAAAATCTATCAATGCACAGAAACTTTGTCGAATTAAATTCCGTCTACTTTACAAGAGAATACTAAGTCGTCTCATGTGCAATCACACTTTAGTATTCAAATAACCATGAACAACCATCTTTCTACATAATGTTCTCGTTAAGTAACATTTTTCCAGTCAATCGTAATGTAGGGAGGTGAAGAGTCTTACACAGGTGGACATCCTGTAGCATAATATTGTACAATATTGTGCGATATTATATATTAAACAATATTGTGTGATATTATATGATATTAAACAATATTCCACAATATTAAACAATATTGTGCAATATTATAAGATATTAAACAATATTCCACAATATTAAACAATATTGTGTGATATTATATGATATTAAACAATATTCCACAATATTAAACAATATTGTGCAATATTAGAAGATATTAAACAATATTCCACAATATTAAACAATATTGTGTGATATTATATGATATTAAACAATATTCCACAATATTAAACAATTTTGTGCAATATTATATGATATTAAACAATATTGAGAATATTGATCAATATTGTGCGATATTATATGATATTAAACAATATTCAACAATATTAAACAATATTGAGAATATTGATTAATATTGTACAATATATGTGTGCTACAAAGGGAGTTCATACACTTCGTCTACTCTCCTGCAAATCAACGAATGGCCAATCAATTAATTATACACTTACAGTATTTGTGTAATCAAGAATAACCACCTTGCTGTATATTATTAAACCACATTTTTTCTGATCAATCGTAATGCCAGAAGGTTGAGAAATTTTTCAAACCTTTCGTCTACTCTCCCAAATGTCGACAAATCGTCAATCAACCATTTTATAGCTGCTTAGTCAGCTAATACCACATACAACTAAAACAAACTTAATTTTAATACTAAAAATCTTTAAATATATTCACCTGTTGCTCTATCAATTCTCACATCTCCTTTGTCTCCAGCAGTTATGATATACTCCACTTTGGAATTGGGTCCTTTGGCATCGGCATCCAGTGCGTTCACTTCAGCAATCTTCGATCCAGGTCTGGCCGTTTCTGGAAGCATCACTCTCAAAGGTCCGTGCTGGAAGACAGGCGCGTTGTCGTTCTCGTCGGCGATGTTGATGGTCAGGTAAGTGGAAGAACTGAGGTTGCCCATGTCTGTTGCTGTCACCTGAAAATGAGATTATATCGATCAAAAATTTGAATACAGGCACATCATACTAATTGTTTACATCTAAGTTGTGGATGTTAATATTATGAAATTTCTACTTTTGGTTGCACTACACTATCCGGTACCGTCGCCAAACTTGAATTTTTCAATGGAAGTAGCAAACTAAATGTGATAACCCAATGAATGGTGCTTGAAGAACATTTGACGCACGAGTTGATCTTTTTAACACTTCGTGCAATTTGGCAAAATTGAGGAATTAGAATTGGAATCGAACACTGGCATTCTACCCAACTTTTGAATAATTTAAAAATTGAAAGACATTATGCATGAATCCAAATTATTTTAAAATTCGCCACAATGGATATCTTCTCATGTTAACATCAAAGACAATGAGATCAGGGACTCCCTGGGTAAAGCGGGGGCTATTAATGCATATGTGCTTATTGAAATTCTTACTTGCATGGAATTTTTTTAAAGAATTTAAAGAACAAAATAAATCCGATTAGAATTGAGATGGATTTATCTCACCAATACATCATCGAAATAAGAATAGTAGTCTTGGAGGATCTATGACTCTTGAATGTAATCGATAGAATCGGACTGCTCTTGCCCGCTTTCTCAGTGGACATCTTAGAGCTATGAAATATTCTGAAGGCTTTGAAGTCTAACTCAAGTGTCTTACATAAGAAGCTTCACCTGATCACATTCTTATTTACCTCGGCCTCTTCAGGTAGGATATTATTGACAATCCTTTATTTCTTATTGGACGTCTTCAGTTTCACAATTTCAAAGACTTTATATAGCTCTGCTGTTTTTAGGGTGCAACAACAACAACCTAATCACATTCTTATTTCTCTGAGCATCTCCACACAGGATCTTATCAATAATTCACTGTTAGAATTTGACTTCTTCAGGGTGTCTAATTTCATTGACTTGATAGAGTTCTGCTGTTCTTGGGGATGTGCAACCACAACAGAATTTACTAACTAATAAAATTTTTGATGTGCAAAAACAACAAAATTCCCTACATGATAAAAATTTTATTTGTCTGAGCATTTCTAGACAAGATCTTATCGATAATTCATTGTTAGTGTTGAAATTTTCAAGGGAACAAAATTTCATAGACTTGATAGAGCTCTGCTGTTCTTGGGGATGTGCAACAACAACAACAAAATTCATTACATAATACCCATTTTAAGATTGAAGTAAGCACCTAGTTTAAACATTAGTTCAATTTCATTTCGAAGTAGAATAATTTATTTCCAATAACAAGCTTATACTATATATTAATATAATGGTTTTTATTAACAAATTTACAGTAAATTATACAAACAGAGTTGATAAATGTAAATTACACACCTGTAAATCATATCTTTCTTTCCGTTCTCTGTCCAGGGTGAGGATGGGATCTGGCGAGTTGAAGATGACCTGTCCACTTTCGAGGATTTTGAACAATTCACTACCAGCTCCACTCAAGGAATACCTCACAACGGAATTATTACCACTGTCGTTATCGACTGCCGAGATTGGAGGCTCCTGTATGAAAGAAACATCAATTTTTAATAAACTATTAATTATTGCAATAAATTAATTAAATCCATATTACGATTATCGTAGATATCGAAAGCATTACTTTAGTATGTCATTAGTGAAATTTATGCAGTGCCAAGTATGTCATTTCCCGCCATTAAGCAGCGCCTCTGGTAGTGAAAATAAGAGTTGCTGTCAGTTCACGCCAACCAATACGTGGAGAAATGAAGACAAGCTATTACGATGTGCTGTTTAAATGACGAACTTTTATGTTAGTGTAGCGATTGAAGGTCGCGGTACGAGCCTGCGGCACTAGGACCAGTAGCCCAGTCACATGACCATAATACAAAAGTCGACTTCGGTATCGTAGATGTTATTTGGTTTATGAAGCTAGCGCCACAGTACTACCCCACCAGTGAGTCGGTGGAGAAGTGAACGATTTGTATTGCTCCAATTGTTATGGCGAATTGCTGCTTACTTACGTCAAGTGAGTCTGACGATATGTTTGTTTGCTTGCTTACATCAAGTGAGTCTTACGATTTTGCTGCGAGTAGATGGCACCACAACTTTTGCGGTAGATTGCGTTGCCAAGGTCACCAGTGTAGCGATTGAAGGTCGCATTACGAACCTGCGACGCTAGGGCTGGTAGTCGAGTAGCATGACCATAATACATAAGTCGACTTCGACCATAATACAGAAGCTCGACTTCTAGCTAAAACGGATAGCGCTGCTTTAACTCTGAATCTGATTATCATAGTTTCACCCCATAAATTTGTCTTCAATCTGTGCATCATTATTAATGTAACTATATTGTACCTCATTAAATTCTCAAATATCAACCAATTTTAATTTGTAATTGCTTTGCCATCACCCCCTCCCCATTTATATTGCATTTTATATATGTATATATGGTAAAATCCCCTGAATATGTGTAAATATTTTTGTCTAGTGGTTCTGTTACTCGTCTGTAAACCCTAACGATGCGAGTTTGGTCTAACCATTCACTCATAATGGTGACTTGAATAAGGAATTTTCTGTATCGAATCGTAGTGCCCTCTATCGGCAGCAAAAGTCATTTGTCGTATCAGGTACGAACCCTAACGTTGCGAATTTGGTCTAATTATTCACCCATTACGGTTACTTACTTTACTTACACGCTCAAATTTTAGTAAAATGTAAGTTTGAACAGTTTTTCTTACCTTAAGAAACATAAAACTTTTTCTTGCTTTTTAATATGAATTAACTGTCTCATTGTGTATCTTTAGGAGGAATTTGAATTAAATAGATAATTTAAAACAATCGTTATGTTAACATACACTTTAGAGAACATACGAACAAACTTCAAAGTAAAATTTACAGAAAAAAATAATCTCTTACTGCCTCCTTCATTTCATAAATGGTTTTGAAAAAAAATTAGAAATCATTTTTCAGTATTTCATATTTAATATCAAAGTGCTACTGGCATAATAAAATATTTTAAAATGTTTTTTTAAATAAAAGCAAACTACAACAAAAAAAACACGTTTAATTATTTTTTAAAAAATTCTGATAGCAACAAAAAGAAACATAAAAAATATACAAACTGACTGTTTCTCAAATAAAAAAAGATAGATAGAAAAAATATATCTTCAAAAAAAATCGAAATACAAAATTTTATCTTCTCCGATTTGCTTTGGTTTTGTCAACAGACAACTCTTTGGGAAATAAGCCTCAGGGTGAAAACAGAAACAGTTGTTGACAAAAAGCACTGATTCTTCAGTTGAAATTGAAGCTATATGTCACGTGGGTTTACAATTATTCTATGTTTATTCTATTTATTCCATGTACATTCTATTGAAAAAAAAAGAAGAAAGAAAAACTTTCTTTCTTTTTCCTATGCTACAGTAGAGGTATTCAAACACTAAACCGATAGATAAATTCCACAGTATTTTTAAGATAAGTCTTATGGATATTACAACATTCTAGTTTGTCAAAAAATTTTAACTATGAGTCACAAGAAAAATAGTTCTGTGATGCTGTATTATATATTAAAATTACTAGCTTACTTTAGAATTCATAATTCATTGATTATAAATAATAAGATTCTCTAATGACAAAAGTGTTGCTTAAATAAATCAATCAATAGAATTAAAGTATAAAATTAAAAATTAAGTGATTGTATTGACCTTTAAATGCCTTAAGTTTCAAATTTGATACTGGACTTATAAATCGAATTGTTCATTTGCAATTGGTTTGTTTTGAATATTTGACTGTGTGTACGTTACGATTTCAACCTTCCTTTGAATAAAAATTCAAAAATAATAATATTAAATAAATAAACGTCAGCCGTCAAATTTGTTCAAATTATATGGCATTTCATTTTCTTGCAGTATTAAACGATTAATATATTTTTTAAGAAAAATTTTAGTGGAAAAAATATTTTTTGCATTTCATTTTTTCAAAAAATAAAAATACTTTTGAAGTAGCTCGATAGCTTAGTTTTACTCCAATATCATCATTTTTAGTAAAGGCCTGCTCAGCTTAAAAAAATTAATTCCCTTTTTTTTATCATGTCAGAACATGATGTTATTTTGGGAATGATAGTCAATAAAACTCCGTAGGCGAAAAATTGCAATTTTATTATCTCAAAACATTTCACAAAATCAGCTTTTAATAACGCTTTGCCATTATATTTACAAAAGCTCTGATTACAAAAATTAAGTTAATGACTATAGCAAATAAAACATAGGAAAATGTCATTTTGAGTACACGATCATGTGAAATGAAATAAATAGGAAATGGGATATTTTTTAAACAATAAATGCGAGACAAAGTCTTTTAGATCGTTTGCAATACTAAAGTGACTCATTCAATGAAACAATTAAAATGAATAGAAATAAAATTTAACTCGCACGAGCGCGTGGTGCTTGGCCGTTCAAGAAATTATGCTCTTGATATGATATATTGAAATTTGGATAGCAGATTTCCTTTTAATCTTTATTTTATTTTTATTTTTTTCGAAATAAATATTCAAAACATGTATTGCGATTTTTTTTAAACTTTCTTTCCCCTCATCTCGCTATTGTAATGAACACACTGATATTTTAAAAATTTAATTTGGAAAGTCAGACTTCTAAGGGTTAAGTTTTTTTTAAACTGAATTGGTTAAAAAATTTATTACCTAAATTAAACTACTTTTATCGTTAAATTTTTAATAGTTTACGAATACGAATTTAAATTAATTTTTACTATTTTTAAAAATTTATTTAAGTATTTACAAGTTCGATTATGCAAAGAATTTCCTATTTTGAAAGCCGTTATATTCATCCATTTGATACAAAGTTTTACCGATACAAAAATAAAACAGTTTATGAGAGTAAATAAAAAGTAGTCGAATATTTAATTAATCTTAATTTCCAGAAAAAAAAGACATATCATATCCCAAATATTTCATATTTACCGATATATTGACAAGTTATTTCAATAACAACTATCTAACTTATTCCCTATTACCTGGTCTTAAGAAACGATACGGAGCAATACCCTTTCATTAACTATTCCGAAATGCGGCATGAGATATCCATTAAGCACAGACAGACAGGAATGTAAGCTAAATCAGACAAGATAGCGAAGAAGATTATAGTTACCACAGTGACTGGAGTGCCAGAGGGAGCATTTTCGTTTATGGTTCCCGCATAAGTGTGTTGGAATGTCGGAATTTCATCATTCACGTCCATTACTTCCACTGTTACCTCGCACACAGTCTGGAAATAGATGCACATGTGTTTGATTTAGTTACTAAATATTAAAATAATAAAATGTTATTTAAAAAAATTATTAATATTGTATAAGATTCTAGAATTAATTACTGAAGGCTAAAAGGTAACATATTGTCATCTTTTTTTAAAAGCAATACTAGTTGTTACTTCACACATACTCCGGAAATAGATGGATATATTTTCGATATAGTTACTAAATATTAAAATAATAAAACATTTATATTGTGTAAGTTTCTAGAATTAAGTACTGAATGCTAAAATTTAGAGTATTGTCATTTTTTAAATTAGTTTTTAAAAGCAAAACTATTTGATACTTCACACATACTCTGAAAATAGATGGACATGTGTTTGTTTTAGTTACTAAATATTAAAATAATAAAATATTTTTTTAAAAAAATATTACTATTGTATAAGATTCTAGAATTAAGCACAGAATAATAAAATTTAGCGTATTGTTATCTTTTTTTAATTAGTTTTTAAAAGCAGTAAGTACTATTTGTTAGTTCAAACATACTCTGGAAATAGATGCACCTGTGTTTGATTTGGTTACTAAATATTAAAATATTATAAAAATTATTAATATCATGTAAGATTCTAGAATTAAGTACCGAAAGCTACAATGTAGCGTATTGTCATGATTTTTTAAATTAGTTTTTAAAAGCAATACTATTTGTTACTTCAAACATATTCTGAAAAAAGATGCACATGTGTTTGATTTAGTTACTAAATATTAAAATAATAAAATATTTTTTAAAAGAATATTACTATTGTGTAAGATTCTAGAATTAAGTACTGAATGCTAAAATTTAGTGTATTGTCATCTTATTTTAGTTACTTTTTAAAAGCAATACTATTTGTTACAAATCAAATTTATTTTTGAGATAAGAAACTTGTAACTCGATTTTGAGCTCAACTTTTAAATTATTAACAATGCAACAAATAATGATGCATAATATATAATGATGCATAAAATTTAAAATTGTTTTAAACCAAAATGCTAAATGGTCTTACCACTTTAGTTGAAGGTTTGCGCTCCTCAAGCATAACAGTGAAGGTGTGTTGACTCCTCTTTTCACGATCGAGACCCACTTTTGTGAATATTTTACCCTCCTGCAATACAAATGCAATTATATTTAGAAATTTGAAACATTATGTACGCAGCAGAATACATTTATCATAAAAACATATTATTATTATTATTTTAGTTTTATGCAGCACAATTACACCTAAAATAAGACATTCCTTTGTAAGAGTCAGAATCATCAAACATATCACATCTGAAATTATTTCAATTTTTTTTATGTCTGACCAATTTATGCAAATCATAAATAAAAATACAACATATATTTAAATTATTACAAACAAATAAAAATAATATAGTACACATTATGTATAAATTCAACAAAAAATATTTGAAATTATTTATATAAAAAATGAAGGGCTTTTTCCCCCTTTTCTTTGTATTTCAATTTTTTTGAACCACGTGTCCTGAAATTAGCATTTCAAAATGTAATTATTTTTTTCATATTCATGGAAAAATTCCTCTTGTTACAGTTGAAAAATGATTAAGCGTTATAAAATAAACTAAATTTCTTGACTATCAACTAACTTTTTCCTAGTCTTTAACAATAAAAAATTTTTTTGGCTTTCTGGCTCAGAGGTAGCACGTCTTCCTCGTGTTCTGGGAGTCCCGACTCGGGCATGGTTGTTCTTCTGTGTACTATCAGTGAGATGTGTGACTGTGCCCCCCTGTAAAAAGGGGCTGTGCAAGCAAATGTGGTGAGTGTGTAGCTAAGTCGTACTCTTGGCCCTAGTTGGCGCTACTTTAAAAACAAGAGATGTTCCTTTCGTCTTAAATCTGCTGCTGTATTAGCGGAGGGCTTGTCCATGACAAGTGCCATAAGTAACAACAACAACATTAAAAAATTAAAATTCAGGTTTTACATTTATGAATTATAACAATTGAAAATATTAATTTCTACCATTTTTTTCACACCATTTTTAAAAAATCCTATTCAAAGCATTTAAATTCTATATAATTAAAAACATCAGTAATAACTCAATTTTTTTACAAAATTATTGTCAATTTCAAACTACTTAACAGAAATATTTGAAAAATAATCATTCTCCCGCTGGTGTGTTGTGAAATTTGAAAAGGGGGTGCTATCTCGGGTGTCATCCCTGTCATCTGACCCTGGTTCAAATAACGAAGTCATTTCCAAATATAGCCCAAGTGTTTCTTAAAAACGGAATATAATATGACTAAACTAAATTTGAAAAATAATCACCTCTTATAGCCATTTTGTATATAATACTGATCAATTGCCGGTGTCCTGGCATAGGGGTAGTGCGCTTTTGCGTGATCTGAACGTTCAGGATCGAGGCCCGGTTCGGACATGGTTGTCCTTCTTTGTTATAATTGTAAGGGAGTGAATCTTCCTTCCCCCCTTCCCCAATGAAAAGGGACTGTGCAAGCGAATGTGATGAATGAGTAGCAAAAGTCGTATTCTTGGCCTTAGTTGGTGTTACTTATGTCACTTGCCTATGGACTAGCCCCCCCCGTTGATACAGCGGCAGATTTAAGCCGAAAGGAGCGTCTCTTGGTTTTGAAGTAGCGCTAGCTAGGGCCAAGAGTATGACTTAGCTACTCACTCACCACATTTGCTTGAACGGCCCCTTTTTACAGGGAGGGGGCACAGTCACACATCTCACAGATAGCACACAGAAGAACAACCATGCCCGAACCGGGACTCAAACCCGGGACGGCCAGAACACGAGGAAGACGCGCTACCTCTGAGCCAGAAAGCCGGCGTTGGCGCTACTGCATAATAAGAGACGCTAATTAGGCTTAAATCGCTGACTACCTCAGCGATCTTGTCCATGGTAAGTGCCATAAGAAACGACAAAACAACAACGATATTGAGCAATTACAAAATCGAAATGAAGAATCGATCAAATATCGAATCGAATCAAAATCGGAAGAGTGCAAGGGAATCTAATTGAAATATTGTTCAACTAGAAACGAAAAGAGGACATTTTGAAAACAAGTATAAAATACAAATAAAAAAAATACAAACTGCCTACAATGGCATTCCTAATTGCTTGATTGCATTCACACGTTTCATTCCATTAACAACCCAGAGCAAATATTTGCAACACCTCCGTCAAGCCCGACGTCATTCTAAACTTAGATAAATTACCTTCTTTAGCATGTTAATGAAGCCAAAAAAACTTCATTAATTACACTCAGCATTTCAACTTCCGTAGAAAAGTGAAACAGATATCGCATCTGCGACGCGAATTTTCTTAGAAAACAATTTAATTGCTTTTAATACTGTTGACGAGAGAATAATTGACCTTTGTTAATTCCACTCGGTTTTAAACGTATTTAATGAAAGTTTTTTTTTACCTCTTCATTCGTCTCGCAGCAATTTAGTTCAATTCTGTTTAGAAAGGTACAAAAGAATCCGAATTAAATCCCAAGAATTTTTTTTGTCATTCCACGAATTAAAAAAAAAATTAACTTTACCTCCAATTTTTCTGTAAGTAGTTTAGCTACCACTTTCAGAAAAAACAAAAAGGTTCGGGGTAAAAAAAAAACGGTGTTGTAAAAAGCAAAGTATATAAATTGCGCTCTTAACTTTAGCGCACTTTTACAACTACTTCATGAATAAATGCACGCGAAATGAAGAGGTTTAAAGCTTAAAGTGGCTGAAATAATGGTTAAAAAATACGGCGCACTTTACAGCAAGTGGTTGCTTACAATAGTAGTTCGTAAATATTTCGAATGTTAATATTCTTTTTGGGTTTGCATTTCGTGGTTAACAAATTCCTTTTAGAAATGTATGTGAAATGTGAAATTAGATCAAAAGATACAAGTAACATGGGAGTTTCTTTAGATGTTTCTTGAGCATTTACTTAGGTTGATTTTTTTTTTCGCTTTATCATCAGGGTGTATTTAATGGATAAGCAACTCTGGCAGCCGCAAAGCCATTAGTTCGAATTAATTTTTCGAAAATCAAAAAGTTTACTTCCATTTAAAATAATTATTACTTTTTAATGACAAACGTCAATAAATTTTAATGTCTTATTATTTCAGAGCACGTGAAATTCATAGGTAATTATTTGTTCAATGAAAAATATTTTAATCGTCATTAAGTAAATAGAGAGCATCTTATTTTTTTTTATCATATCAGAACCTGATTTTGTTTTTGGAATTGGATTTTTGGCATCAACAAAAATGCGTAGGCAGTGAATTCAAATTTTATTATCTGCACGAGCATCTCAAAAAAAGCTGCTTTTAAAAATGTGTTGCCATTGCATTTGCAAAAGCTCTGATTTAAAAAAAATAAGTTCATGACTATAGCAAATAAAACCCAGAAAATGTCATTTTGAGCAAGTTTACATGAAATGAAATAAATAGGAAATGTGATAATTTTTTAAACAATAAATGCCAGACAGAGTTTTTTGGATCGTTTGCAATACTAAAGTGACTCTTTCAATGAAACAATTAAAATATATATATAAAAAGATATATAATGTAACTAGCACGAGCACGTGGTGTTTCAATGAGGGTTCAATGGGATGATGTTTTTGGCGTCAATACAAATGCGTGGGCAAGGAATTGAAATTTAAAATGTCAACTTTCTCAAAAATATACCTTAGAAGACTCAAACATAATAGTGAAGGCTGCAATTTCGAAATAAAGATCTGTTTAATCTCCAATTTGCCCTTAATTGTTGAGATAATTTTTTCAGCTTTTTTTAACTTTATGAAAGCTTAAGATTAATCCATTTGCAAAATCTGCCACTTTTTGTTGAGATATTTTCTTCAAACATTAATAAAAATCTTTTTTAAAGTATATTAATCAAGTCGTTTAATTAAGTAAAACGTTTTTAATGATTTGCCATTCAAGAAATTGTGTTCTGACATGATACCTTAAAATATGCATAGCAAATTTCAATTTATTTATTTACCAGCGGGTGACCGAGCTCCGCTCGAAGAAAACAGGTATCGAAGCTAACTCGAATATTTAACTTTTCAATTGTGATTTATCAAAACAATACATGCCGTATTTAGTAAAAATATCAAAGTTATCATTATTTTTTTCTGATGAATGTTGAAATGTCGGAAATGTGGGGCGATTTTCGACTTGGCAACCTCTCCTCGTATTATAGTATAAGATAAAATTAAAACTTAAGCTCCAAGCATGCGTTACGAGTAAAAGGGAAAAAATTATCTTATTAATATGTTGCCATCAGATTGACAAAAACTCAAATTTAAAAAAATAAATTATTATTGCGCATTAAACATATAAAAATGCAATTTTCATCACGTGTCTGCATGAAATGAAAAAAATATATATATGAATATTGGCTATAGATGGCAGCACGTTACCACTTGAAAATTTAAGTAGCCATTATGGCGAACTAATAAAGTTTGAAAATATCCTATCTGTAACTCCGAACTGCTCAACCGTAGCGCTTCAAAACCGGCGCCAATCGATTCCTCGTGGCCAAAAACCCCAACCCCCCAAGATTACCGGAGTTTATTAATTCTGGGGCGATTTTCGACTTGACAACCATTCCTCGTATTATAGTATAAGATTTATTTTGTAATATGACTTAAGACAGGAGTCCTGTTTAAGGTTCAAAACTCGATTCAAGACTACAGTTGAAGATTCTATTCACTATTACGGCATAAAGCTCCATTCCAAGCTGTTTCTCAAGATCCTATTCACAACTTTTGAAAACTCGGTTCACAAATAAGGTTCAAGATTCGGTTGAAGACTATGTTTTTAGGCATGGCAAAACCCCAGACCCCCAAGTTTACCGGAGTTTGTTAATTCTGGGGCGATTTTCGAATTGACAACCATTCCTCGTATTATAGTATAAGATTAGAATATTATATCCTCATCAACAACGGATTTGTATCAGTGGCAAAGCAAATGATTTTAAAAATCGATATCAAAATGTTAACGATAGCTTATCGATAGCAAAATGTTTTTTTTAAAAACAACGAATTAATTTTCAGTATGCTTACTTTGGTGATATTGAAGAGTTCTTTGACATCATTATTAACAATGTTGTACTGCATCATGCTGTTGCTTCGGTACATACGTTCCTTGAGTTCCACCTGCCCAACGAATGCACCTGCTATGTTCTCGGCCACGGCAAAACGGAAGTGTTGCTGATCGAAAAGAGGATCTCTCTCGGCTGCCTCTCTTATGAACAGCTTCAAGGTAGTCTGAGAAGAAAAAACATTATTTATAACTAACAGATGCGTCAGATTGATAATGAAAAATGCATTTATAGAATGCAATCTATTTATATCTAATGGAATACCATTTAATCGCGAATCGTTTGCAATTATTTGATTAAATTTAAGCATTGTATATGGCAATAAATAAAAATTCAAAAATTATCTACTGCACTTGGAAGTCCAGGCATGAATCAGAATTATTATTGACTATCAGATTTCATTCACAAGTTATTCTTATACGAATTATTTGCATTGGTTACTTAGAAATTAAGTTCGGTACTTTTCCGTTAATCGGGCGCCAGCGAAAACTCGCCAAAGAAATTTGGCGTAATTCTACATTATTTGGCGATTCTTCGCTTTAAAATCGCCGTAAGAAATTTGTCAAAATTCTGCATTATTTCGCGATTTTTCGCTGGCGCGCGGCTAACGGAAGCCTACCTTAAGTTTAATGTTCTGCATGGTGATATAATTTCTTATTAGTAAAGTAAAAAATTTATAATAAATCCACTCATTTTATATGAGTTTCATAAATCAGAAATTTACACATACGAGATGTTCTCATTAAAAATTATATGAAATATCTGACGACACTATTTTATTCCAAGCTGAATTAGGATATATCGGAACAGCTCGGAATTTCAGGCCCTACGCAATTAGAGCCTCCAACATTTATAATTCATAATAATGCAATGATAATTCGTTAATTCAAAAAATTTATACTTTGATATGTATATCAGAAAGCACGCGATGAATTCTCAAACCCTGAATTTCTCTTTAAAGTAATTTAATTGATAAATAGACGTCAAATGACCGAACTTAATAAATGATTATTTTAATATAGTGGGACTAAAAGGGCTTTTTAAATTTCAAAAATAATTGATTAAACTACATAATTGATTCAATTTTTTATTATTCACAAAAACTGTTAAATAGAATTACTTATAGTATTATGTATTTTATTTTGATGGAATTCCTCATTAGAGTCTTTAAACAGAATAATAATGGCAGATTTGCAATATAATACTGAAAAGTATGTTCCATTTTTCAAATGTTTTTAAGTTGTTTTCGAAATATATTAATTTCACAACGTTCATATATTTAAAATTAATATTAGTTATGTTGAGAAAATGATGTCAAATTTTCATAGCTACACAATTAAGGAAATCTCTAAAATATTTACTGACTTACTCATTAAAATTTAATAAGTTAAATACTTTGAAACTATTTTCTTTCTAATGGTAATGATTATTATTCATTTGTAAGATTAAATTAGTATTTGTATTACTTTTATATATTCATTCTTTTTATTATAAATAATATTTCATAGCTAAGTCAAGTATTTATTTTTAAAAAAGTAAATACTTACTTTTTTAAAAAAGTAATTTCTAATATATTGTTACGTTTTTTTTAGGGTAAGGGGTTCGGATTGAATGGACTTTATTTGAGGACAGCACAAACAAATTTATTTACAGCTATTTACAGGTATATATAGGGTGACTTGAAAAAGTAAAACTTCAGAAAACACAATCCAGTAATAATCAGTCACTTACAGCGTAAATGCAAGTCTTACGCACAATAAATACAGCTTTCAAAACAGCTATAGTATAGCACAGCAACAGTCAATCACAGCGAGCTCAATATCACAGCGTTAACAGTAAACGCAAACACAGCTCACTAATAACAAGCGAAAATCCGCTAGTCCAGCAAACCGCTTCTCTTCCTTGAAAGAGCAACTCTGAACTAACTCACTCTGCTGATTTTGGATGCTTTCTTGAGTACCAGTGCAACACTAACTCACTCACTCCGGCTACTCATTCTTATATAGCCGAAAAAGCGCGTGCACCGAATCTCATGAAAACTCTCAAAACAACGCGCGCAATCCAGTGGCTACTAGACTATTCCTTTCGCCAAACCAATCAAGCTGGCGCGAGGCTCCTCGCCAAACGTCGCCATCTTTCCCGAATTTTCATGCCACTCGCCCGCTTGTAACAATATAAACAATATAGTTTATAATAAAGATAAAATTTAATTATTTCAGCATTAGCAAACCAAATCAAAGATTTATTCAAATTTTTTCAATACTTACCGCAGCTTTCCACAATCCATCAGAAGCTTCGACTATAATGCTATACTCTCGGCTTTCAGAAACGTCCAGTGTTCTCGAGATATTGACGGCTCCGGTAAAAGGATCGATGAAGAAGGGGACTGAAAATTCAATGTGTTCGCTTTTATTATAATTGTTCTACAACATGTAACATATAGAAACAAATATACTGAAAGAATTAGACAAAACAATATTTAAAAAAAGATTAAAACGAAATCTGCAATGCGTACTTCAATGAATCATGTCAGAACGTTATTCCTTGAACGGCCAAGCACCACATGCTCGTGCGAGTTCAATTATATTTCTATTCATTTTAATCGTTTCATCGAATGAGTCACTTTAGAATTGGAAACGATCCAGAAAACTTAGTCTCGCATTTATTGTTTAAAAAAATATCACATTTCCTATTTATTTCATTTCATATAATCACGTGCACAAAATGACATTTTTCTAGGTTTTATTTGCCGTAGTCATTAATTAATTTATTTTTTTATTTTCTTGCTTTTGTAAATACAATGGCAACGCGTTATTAAAAGCTGGTTTATTTATTTTTGAGATTCTCGTGCAGATAACAAAATTTTTATTTTTTGCCTTCGGATTTTTTAAAATTATTTTTTTACCTTTTTTTATAGTTTTGTTGAAGCCACAAACCTCACTCCCAAAACAACATCATGTTCTGACATGATAAAGAGATGACGATATACTAAATTTTAGTATTTAGTACTTAATTCTAGAATCTTACTAAATATTTAGTATTTTAATATTTAGCAATTTTTTTATTTATTTTTCTCCTACAGATCTTTTATTTTACGCCAAAAGATTTTTTAATTTTTCGACTCCGGATTTTTGTTGAGGTTACAAATCTCATTCCCAAAGCAACATCATGTTCTGACATGATAATACTAATTTTAACGACACAGATACTATTCCCTAGTAGCACACAAATATTGAACAATATTGTTTAATATTGTAGAATACTGTTTAATATCATATAATATCGCACAATATTGTACAATATTATACAACAGGATGATGAGATGTTTTTTTAAGAAAATAGCTTCTTCGTTAAATAAAATCAATATATACCATTTCTAGTGCGAGATCCGAAAGCATATTTCATATTGGTGTTGTATTCTGCATCCTCATCCTTTGCAGTCAATGTGGTCACTACACTGCCCACTGGCTCGCTCTCAGACACAAATTCGTAATAAACATCCTTAGCGAATTCAGGTGGACTGTCATTTATGTCTTGAATTACAACAGCAACCTATGAAAAAAGAAAACAAAACTATAAATATTCTGAGGAAATTTCCACTTTTTAATCGTAAAATAAAGTTATAATACCTTAGTAGCACACAAATATTGTACAATATTGATCGATATTTTCAATATTGTTTAATATTTTGGAATATTGATTATCATAATATCGCACAATATTGTACAATATTATGCTACAGGATGTGCTACCTGGGTACCAGAAAAAAAAGGATACATTACCGTTGCAGTTCCGGTACGAGGTGGTACACCCATATCTTTGGCTCCAACCACAACTACATGCAAAGCTGAATCTGGTACACCGTATTCCTCCCGATCTAATTCTTTAACTACTGTCAGCAGAGGCTATGAAAAAATTTCCAAATATTGTTTAGTAATTTAAGTATTAAATTTCTGAATTTGAAGGTTAAATGTAGTGAAAAGAAATAATAATAATTTACAGGATGCATAGTTAATGAATAATATTTTATTTTACAAAATTTTAAAAAAATTATTTTTAAAAAATTGAGTAATAAAAAATTAATAATTACTCCTCTATCATCAACAGATAATCGGAAATGGTTGTCAATATTTCCTTCCAAGATTAGGAGTTCCATCTGTCGATTGGGTCCTTCGTCATAGTCAACAACAGGCAAGCGAATGCTGGCTCCCAAACTGCTAGATCCTAGAAAAGAAAATGAAAATTAAATGTAATTGGTTATTTTAAATTATTTTAATATTCTTATCACGATTTTTTGATATTCGTACTTGATTCCGACAATTACTAACAAAAACAAGTGCTGCCATCTATATGTTTAAAAAAGAAACTACTTTTCGGCACAGTGCGGAAAATGTATTTAAAATCAAATTATGCCTTGTATTGTGCTGCCATCTTTTGATTATAGTTAATACTAGTACTGTCATAGTACAATTTTATTAAAATTCAGGATCATGATATCTCTCTTGCATAATAGATATTAACTAAAAGTGACAATGAAAAATTAATTTTAACTACAAAGATTACTAGAAATTATTTCAATTACAGTAAAAATAGTACTTAAGTTGTAGAAAAAGTGATTTAAATTTAGTGTTCTTATATTCCTTTATTAAAAAACTGAATTTTTTTTTAGCTCCCAAATAATTTAGAAATTACTGCAGCATAAAATTGAGGATAATTAAATATTTTATTACCTTCAGTCACATTGAGTAAGAATGTTTCATTCATAAACGTAGGTGTCCAGTCGTTCTCATCCAGTATAGTAACGTGAATGTTGGCAAAACCCTATGGATAATTAAATATAATAAAATCAGAAAAATAAATCAAAGAATATAAACATTAATTATAATAAAAATCCAAAT
>JAOUZG010049812.1:441298-474499 GCA_026289955.1 Argiope argentata | reverse complement strand
AGAACCAGGTATAGAAGTCTTATTTTTTTAATTCTTTATACGAAGTTTACAAGAAGTATCCAAAACCAACAAGCCTTATGTATAAAAAAACATTGAAAAAAGAGATTATATTGTAAAGTCAGGTATAAAAGTCTCATTTTTTTATTCTTTATACGAGGTTTACAAGAAGTAGCCAAAATCTCCAAGTTTTATGTATAAAGAAAAATTATAAAAGGAGATTATTTTATAGAGTTAGGTATAAAAGTCAGAAGTATAAAATCAAGTATGGCTAAAAATTTATAAATAACAATATAAAATAAAATTATTATCATAAATTGGAGAAAGTAATGAATTTGCCAAAACCTAAAAAATAGACACGAAATAATCTAACAGTTTCAATTAAAAGAAAACAAACTAAATTGTTCCTATCCGATTTTAACCAGGTACAGTATGCGGCAAGTATAATGGTCATCCGACCATTATATATAAACTTATAGAATTTCAAAACATATATTTTTTTACAATTTTAAATAGAAAAAAATAAAAAAATGGAGTAATATATTAGAACACGAAATAAAAATATAAACATACCAAAATGGATCCCACAGTCACATTTTCTTGCATTTCTTCGACAATTGAGAAATTGTAATAACTGTGTGTGAAAACTGGTTGTTGATCGTTGATGTCGACTACATTGACCGTCATGGGAGACACGGCAGTCTGTAAAAAATAATATAAATCATCTTTTGAATACAATCCATTTTTACACATAATTATTTACCTTAAAAGCTTCAAAATAATACAAGCAAGTTAGATCTCAAAGTTGTAAACCTAGTTTTACTTACATTGATGCCATCTGACACTTGCACCAACAAATCATAACTTTGCTTCTTCTCATAGTCCATAACAGCAGCTGTAAGCACTTGACCCCTAAGAAAGAACAATGCGAATGTTAAAAAAAGTGATTCCCATTTTTCACTCTTATTTTATGCTATTTAAATATCAAATTAGATAACAGTTTCTGTCTTGAAAAATTAATTCCTTACTTTCAAAATCTATAAAATAGCTTAATTTTAATATACGTAAATTATTTAATTTAAGCTTAATTGTTTAAATTTTCAATAATAATAATAATATCTTCAGCTTAATAATAATACTAGGACAACGACGGAGCTTTTGAGGAATACCTGAACTCTCAACCTGGATTTCCGACACTTAACCACTTAACAGTTTTATTTTCTTTACTATCTAATAAGATGACACCTTCTATTTTGGGAATATTTTCTTATCTTGATTCAAATGGAAATCCATCGAGGGATTGACTTATCTACGTATTCGAAGTCATTTTACTATTGAATTATACTTGTTATGAATGATTTATTTTTTGTTCACAAGTATCAAAATTCAATAAATCGATGCCCGTACGGCATACGGGCAAAACAGTTAAGTGGTTAAATAATATTTGAAATATGTCAAATAAATTATTTAAACTTTTTAATTATAATATTAATAATCCATCAAGAATTTAATAATCTCAGATTGAGAAATGATTATTCGATATTTGAACGACGCAAGGGCACGTTGATTAAGGGATTAATAATCTATATACCACTTGAAATATTTATATATATGTACAATTTTTATATCGAATTACAGCGTATTTGAGTACTAGAATCTTTAATTTTAGTTTATAAGCTTAAAATGAAACACTTTAATGCATATATGACCCATAGATATGATGGTAAAAGGGTTAAAGATTGCATTACCACAAAAATTTAAGAAATTAATTTCAATTCTGTACTGTTTTAATCGAGTTATATGATTGAGTTCATTGAAATATTGCATTTTCAGATTTCTTAACTGGAATTAAATCTGCAATAGATGTAATAATTCAATTCAAAACTTCAAAAAAGCTCATAAATGTCTCAATTATAAGTATAAGCAGGCCAACAACCTTATTGCGATATTGCAAAGCATGTGGCAATTGAAAATCGAAGTACGAACCCGCGACACTAGTGTTTGTGGCCGAGTAAAATAACCACAATACAAAAGTATACTTGTCTATAGTAGTTGTAATCTGGCTTATGAAGCTAACGCCACTGTACTCCCCCACCACTGAGTCGACAAAGAGACGAACGATTTTAAATTGCCAAATGTTATGGCGATCATGTGAGTGCATTGGCAATTGAACGTTTCTGTGATGTGCCAAGTGAATCTGCCGGCTTTTGCTGCGGGTAGATGGCGCTACGATAATTGCACGAGGCTGAGTTGTCAGTGTGGTAATTGAAGGTCGAGGTACGAACCCGCGACTACTTGTACCAGTTACTCGTAGACGAGTAACATAACCTCAATACAAAAGCATACTTGTGCATCGTAGACGTTATTTGGATTATGAAGCTAGCGCCACAAGCATACTTAATATTGAATAACATCGTGAAAATATTGTTACTAATGCGGAAGAATTCCACATCTAAATCAAAATTCCTAAACTAGAATGTATCACCTTAGGAACTGAGCGGATTCGTTGGATGATGGTTTAAAAATTTCAACGTGTACAATTTTATTTGAATTATATATTATTACTTATAATTTCTGATAAAATTATTTGTTTAAATATTTAATTTTTACTTACTTTGATGGATTGACGATGAAATTCCCTTCGTCATTTCCAGCTACGATAGAGAATTCAAGAACAGTATCCGCATCGGGATCTTTGGCCTAGTAAAATATATACAATACGTGAGTGAAACGTCATAGGTACAGAATTAATCAAAAAAATTATGGATTTCAAAAATTATTATTTATAGCAAAAAATGAATATTCGTTAATATTTATAGCTTTTATGTAATACCTATACGCATATTTTATTAGTAGTAATTATTCGCATCTAATATGAAAGTTAATACATTTTAAATTATTTCAGAATTACAGAATACGATGCTACAACTTAATATTTTTTTAATTCAATTCCCGATTTTTTTATTTATTTATTACATTTTATATTCTGCTATCTTACGGTTCATTTTAAAAAGCTACGGTTGCCACATTTAGAAGGGGGGAGGGGGTCTACAAAGGGCTGGCCACAGTGAGTAGGATAACTTTTCAGAACATTTTGTAACGTTCGTTTTTCATTTAGCTATGTTTTTGTGATATTTAATTTATTTAAACGCAAATTTATTTTGAGTATTTTATTTTTACACGTTTTTTATTCAACTATGATTATCCGACACTTAACTTATTTTTCAATCTTACAATTTTGTTTAAATCTTGATTTTTTATTTTGATTTGTTTTAAATTTTATATATGGCTTAGTAAAAAATTAGAACTTTCTTTACAATCTTTCATTTTACCCTATTTTTAAAAAATTTTAGCCATCTGACGCATGCGCAAAAACACGATGGGTTCCGCATCTGACAACTGATATTAACCTTTTATAGCAAATTTATTATTTGAAGATTGTTTATTATTTTAGTATTTGAAAATTATTTATTACTTCATTATTATTTGAAAATTATTTATTATTTTATTTTATTTTAAAAATTATTTATTGCTTTATTATTTTTTTAAAAAATATTTATTATTTTATTATTATTAAAAAAAATTAATTACTATATCAATATTTGAAATTATTTATTATTTTATAATTTGAAAATTATATATTTATTTATTATTTAAAAATTATTTATTACTTTATTATTATTTGAAAATTATAAATTAATTTATTATTTAAAAATTATTTATTACTTTATTATTTTTGGAAAATTATTAATTATTTAATAATTTGAATATTACATATTAATTTAGTATTTAAAAATTATTTATAATTTTATCAATTCAAAATTTTTATTACTTTATTTTTTGTAATTATATTTGAAAATTTATTAATTCATCAAATAAATCCAAAACATTTAATTGTCTTGGATGGCAATAATGTACCTATCGAACTACTCGAAAATATTTTTTTAAATGAGTAGATAATGAATATAGACAATATTTCCAGTAAAATCGTTACTTGTCATAAATGAAACAACAGTTTTTCAATTATGCAAAAGCACATAAATTACTGATATTTAAAATGCTTGTAAAATGTGACAGAATTTTAAAGCTGAAAAAATCGGAATTCTTAAAATAATATAAATCCTGTATAATCATTCTTTTGCAATATATCAAGAATTTGAAAATGTCATAAATCCCATTTTCGGCTTCTTAATTATCATAAAAAGAAACACAATTTCACTTTGAACTCTCTAATATCAATCAAATATTTTTTGACATATTTTTTAAGAAAAATTTGAATACTAGCTCAAGTAACAGTGGGCGAACTTTTCAAACAATCTATGTTAAGAAAAAATATCCTCAAAGCATCCAGAGATATCGAATCCCAAGTTCTTTGAGACATGTTAGGCTTAAGTGATTAATATTTTCAGTCTAATCTGCATATATTATTTTAAACTCTGTTGAAAGATGATGTTCCAAGCAACGTTCTCAACCGTCCTTCAAAAGCTAAAGCAAATCCACCCATTAATGAATTAACAAGAGTCAAACTCGAGTTTGTCCCACATAACGGAACTATGGACCGGTTTTCTATGCCCAAGAATCAGGTATACGAACTGACTATTCACGTGCAAACCTACTCAAGGAATGAGAGTCTGTTCACTCAAAAATGCACGACGCCCATATTTAAGCATTGAAGTTGTTAAACATTAATGGTGGGTAGATTAGTAGTAAATCATTAAATTATAGAATTGCATATTCATCTGTGCTTTATGATAGAAATGACGAATGACAATAGGTTAAGTTAAGTCAATGTGAGTAAATTTTATAAAGTCTGGTATGTTAAAATGTTTTTCCAGCTAATTTATGCCAATATATTACAAAAAATTTACAAAATAATTTGTACGTCATAGATATTTTTATGCCAATATATCGCAGAAAAGCTACAAAAAATGTATACATCGTAGATATTTTTATGCCAATATATTATAGAAAATCTACAAAAAATGTGTACGTGGTAGATATTTTTTACGCCAATATATTACAGAAAATCTACAAAAAAAATTTACGTCATAGATATTTTTATGTCAATATATTACAGAAAATATACAAAAAAAAATTTAAGTCGTTGATATTTCTTATGCCAATATATCACAGAAAATCTACAAAAAAATGTGTACATCGTAGATGTTTTTATGCCAATATATTACAGAAAATTTACAAAAAAAGTGTATGTCGTTAATTTTTTAAGCCAATATATTCAGAAAATCTACAAAAAAAAATTACATGTCTTAGATATTTTTTATGTCAATATATCCCAGAAAAACCACAAAAAATGTATACGTCGTAGATACTTTTTATGCCAATATATTACAGAAAATCTCCAAAAAAGTTATACGTCGTAGATATTTTTAATGCCAATATATTGCAGAAAATCTACAAAAAATGTGTACGTAGTAGATATTTTTATGCCAATAGATTATAGAAAATCTCTAAAAAAATTATACGTCGTAGATATTTTTAATGCCAGTATATCGCAGAAAATGTGCAAAAAAATTTGTACGTATTAGATATTTTTATGCCAATATATTACAGAAAATCTCCAAAAAATTATACGTCGAAGATATTTTTATGCCAATATATCGCAGAAAAGCTACAAAAAAAATTACATATCTTAGATATTTTTTATGCCAATATATCCCAGAAAAACCACAAAAATGTATACGTCGTAGATATTTTTTATGCCAATATATTACAGAAAATTTACAGAAAAAATTGTCTGTCGTTAATATTTTTAAGCCAATATATTACAGAAAATCAAAAAATATATATATATACGTCTTAAATATTTTTATGCCAATTTATCGCAGAAAATCTACAAAAAATTTGTACGTCTTAGATATTTTTATGCCAATATGTTACAGAAAATCTGCAAAAAAAATTGTTACATCGTAGGTATTTTTAATGCTAATATATTAAAGAAAATCTACAAAAAAAATTGTACGTCGTAGATATTTTAGAATCATTTTTATTTTCTACACCAACGTTAATAACATACTACGAAGTATAGTAGGTATAGTCATAAAAATTTAATTTGTAGAAAAGAATTTTTAAAAATATACAATCCTTAAATGTTTTATTAGAATATAAATAGTATTTCAATACGAGAGATTTTTTATTAATTGTAAATATGTTATCCTATTTTAAATAAATGAAAACAACAACAACAACAAAAGAATGTTGGAATTGGTTCGACTGTCCTAAATTATATTTAGTTTGGAAATCAAAGTTATGGACGAAAAATATATTATTTTAATTTCAAATAGTTTATTATAATAATTCTATAACTCAATTTAATCAACAATTTCACATCGATTTCAATAAATATTTCACTTTTAATGAATTTTACAAACATAAAATTTTGAAACACAGCTAAAAGAAACATTATATTTTTGTTATATTATTGATTTTAAAATGAAGTTATTTAATACCAAAATGTTCATTTAATGATTGATAGAAAATAACATTTAATAATATTATTCAAACCAAAAGAATGCATGATTCATTTTTTTAATGTTATGTACATGCCACATATATTATATAGATACTCTAATAATTAAAAATTCAGGAAATCAAATATAAATTAATATTTTTATAAAGTACCCGAAATTAAATAATAGTCCATATAAATGAATGAAATATTTCAAAGGAATTTCTTTTCTGAATGAAAAAAAAATCTGATTTGACATTATGTTTTTGTTTCTTCGACAAAAACAACACATGTCATGTCCTGGCTATTGCCAATCTTTTGAAGAATGCCAACCATGGCTCGTGGCATTTGAAACAGGTCAATAAATAAAAACGTGACAAAAGCTATTTCACGGTGACACCCTTATTATCTCATTTCTCCATTTGACTGAAAGCATTTCTTGAGCTAATTGCTGGTTATACCCAATACATCAATTGAATAAGAAATTACAAAATGAAAGTACAAAGATGTTGCACACATTTTTTTTTACATATTCTCCGATATTTTGCGTTAGTTTTCCATCCAGTGCAGCCCTATTTTGTATAATTTTATTTAATTATAATGGTTTGGATTAGAATTCGTATTGAATATAATAAATATTAATTTGTATGATTTACAACTTAAAGAAAATTATATCGTTACTAAAAATTTGAAAATGCTACAATTAAGTACCTTTTTTTAAAAAAAGATTACACATGGTTAAATATAACCTCGCTGTAATTATTTATTTCATATATATCATTGAGAAAGTACTTTCAATTGTATGTGTAGATACTATGCTTCATTATTAACAAGTGTTAAGTTGATAATCTATCTTGGTAATCTTATCATGTCTTAAAAAAGTTTCAAATCTTGCAATTCATTTTTAAACTAACAATAAATTAATAATTAGCTCCTGAATAGTTTTGTTAGTATTTACAAAAATAAACATCTATTTCGAAATCTCTTTCCTTGTTCCTACTAATAGCTCCTGAATAATAATTTTTTTAAAAAAAGAACAATGTCATTTTCCATTTTATACAAAAAAATGAATAATATACTAAAATGATTAAAATATTGCTCATTAATTGAAATCTATTCGATAATATTAAATTTAAAATCTTTGTTCACTGAAATTCTGCCAAAGAATTTTTTTATTGAGGTAGATAGTAATAAATGAGTACGTCTGCTGCTATATATACATAAATTAGAAAAATTAAACCAGTCACGTTTTGTTAAAATGAACTAGGCATCACATTTAGTTCTGTTACATAAACGTCTCGTTGCACAAGGGCTATTTCTGGGACGGATCTCGTGATGTTAAACTGCGGTCAGATGACGAGGACGACAACTGAACTGGCACATCCCTTCCTCACCACAACTAAAAGAGGGAGATCATTTAGGACTGATGAATTAAACGTACAACGGACCCCCTCACATGACGGATCTTCCATGGAATTAGGCCTCGAATCTAAAATCCTACGGCCCACACCTTACCCCCAGTTCACCGCGACCCCTTGGCATATTTTATAAGGATTGAAAGTGAGCAATTGTAAGCGTGCTGTCATCTAGTATCAGAAAAAGAAAACTTTCTTTATTGGTTAAGGGTTTGGCAGGAAACATGTTATTAATATCAATGTAAAGCCAAACTCAGTTTGTCAAAAATTATAAATTAAACTACTTCACAGCGCCTCAATTGATGTGTTGAAACCAAGAAATGCTTGTATATTTTTATGATTTTAGAATCCAGGAAAGGTGGCAGAATAGCGTGATACATTAAAATTAAATGGCAAAAAGTACGGTCCGATTGCCAAATTCTAGATCAGATATCATTAATACTTTTATTACCAATACAATAGTTATTTTATTTATAAAATCATATAAAAATATTATGACATTCCTACACAAGGATAGGAAATGAATCCAAACCTCCTCCAAGATTTGCGCTAATGACCAGGCTCGCCTTAGCAAAAATGACAACTTCCCGTTTGATGCCCAAATTTGTGTTTATTGAACTTCCTTTATGCTAACTCAGGTTGTAGAAGCAGACGAGGTCAACAAGAAGGTCAAATAACGAATCTGTAGGTGGCTGCTTTGAAATAAATTTATTCATCGCATTATCTGACTCCTACGCTAGTTTCTGCATCTGTTCGTAACATTTGTTAGTAAATATGTCTAAAAAAGTCGGATATAGGTTTACGATACTACAAATATTATTTTTATCATATTCTCAAAGTAGTATACTTTTTATTGTTTGAATTTCCACTCCCTGTAATAAAGTTTTAAGGGCATTTTTTGTAATTTAAGCGGATTATTTTTAAAATAGTCGAGGTTAACAGGTTAAAATAAGTACATAAATTCATGCCCATATGTTTACAGTTCCAGTGGAGACAACTCTAATTTCTCGAAATAGTGATATTATTATTTCGGGTGAAAAGTTAGCAACACAAAAAAACATTTTATATGATAATGAATGGTAAAGACATTTGCCATTGTATTTAAAATATCAATAAATAAAATTTGATTCTAAAATTTCAAAAACGGATTTAAACTGTTACATTTCAAATATTACGTTTATTTGATTTCAGCTTTTAAAAAGGTTCCTCGAGCTGCTTAGAGATATGGTAAATTTGAATCTGAATGTATTCACAACTATTGTAAATCTGAAAATGTATAGCTAATTTATTTTAACGTCACGTTTTCAAGGCAACGCTATGGTTATTTTGTGAAAGACCTCGTAATTTTAAATCAAAATCAGATGACAGGAAAGACACCTGGGCTGGACCCCTTCTCCCCAAACTTTTGCATAACACCAGCGGGAGGACATTGGGATCCGATGGGTTTAGTGTGCACCAGATATATTTGCTTGACATTTTTTCGGCGGAATCAGATATCGAGGTTGGGACCTGTCAACAATACCTTAACATGCCACTTCCACTCCAAAAAATTCGTGTATGTTGTTACGTTTTTAGAGTAGAGGATTCGGATTGAATGGACTTTACTTGAGGACAGCACAAACTTTATTTACAGGATGACTTGAGAAAGGAAAACTTCAGTTAACCCTTAGTAGCCTGATTTACGAAAGTGATTTATTTTTAATATTACTGTGTTTGCTTGAAAATAAAACAATAATGACATTTGATTTTTTTAAAATTTCGTTGGAAAGAATATTATACAACAGTAAAATACGTACAGCCAACCTATAAAAAAAACTAATAGTAATGTGAACATTCGGTTAAAAAGATTGGTATCAAAATTGAAACTCCAGGTTATTAAGGGTTAAAATACAATCCAGCAGTCAACAGTCACTAACAGCGTAAATGCAAGCTTTACCCACAATAAACACAGACTGCAAAACAGATATCGTATAGCACAGTAAACAGTAAGTCACAGCGATCTCAATAACACAGTAATAACAAGCGAGAAAAGTAATCCGCTAGTTCAGAGAGACGCTTCTCTTCCAAGAGGAAACTGCCAAAACTACGGCAACTCGTCCCTTATATAGCCAAGCGGGCGAGCACGCGAAGCAACGCGGCGCACCGCGAACTGTCGGAGGCTATTAGTATATTCCTCTTGCCAAATCAACTTGGCTGGCACGAAGCTGATTGAGAAACGTCGCCAACGTTTTCTACAGCGCCCGTTCGCGGCGATCACCAGCTTGTAACAATGTAATAATTTTTAGCAGAATCGAAATTTTTAAATAGTAGAAAAATTCAAGTGCTAAAAGAGTAAATTCCGTTTCTCAAGTTAAAATGGCAAACAAGCAATATGGCAAGTATGAAAAGTGATGGTAATCCTACCTGGTAATCAACAAATTGTAATTTTTTAACATTTTGCATTTTAACATTTATAACATTTATCTCTTTCAGCCCATAATATCTACTCAATGAAAAATGTTTTCTTATTTCCCTCCTTACACCTGCTACACAAATGTTGATTAGTTTCTTTTAAAAACATTTCTTCAATCAATTTTTCATTTGCATATAATCGATGCAAAAAATTCAGTTCTAACTTTTCCGCAGCAGAAAAATAAGTCAATTACAGTCAAACACTATTGACTTATTTAGTAAGGATGAGTAGTTAAATAGTTCATTTTGCTTATTTGTTTATCAGCTAAGAGGAAATGTGAAGAAACAGTTTATTCTGATTCAAGATCAAAAGGTTAAATGGAAAATTTAAGCATTCGGTTCTAAAGTTTTGAATTTGAAAGAAATGTTTTCAGAACTAAAAACACACACACAAAAAAAGACAAAACTTTGTCATACCTGTAACTGATAAACAAGTGCACCAGGTGGTAACGATTCTCCGATAAATGCTTCATACGGCGCACCGATAAATTCAGGAGCGTTATTGTTGATATCCTTGATGTTCACATTGACAACAGCTACAGAGGACCTATTCATTAAATAAAAAAATAAAAACTTAGAAAGTCACCAAAATTATTAATACACAGAAATACTGCGTAGAGCAATAAATTGTATAATAGCCATAAATAGAATGCACCTTAAATATTTTATTTATATAATATTTACATATAAAATTCAGGTATCATCATTTGCTTGGTTGCTCAAGTATTTCATTAGTGTTAATGATCACACTTAACAGACTGAAACTTGTTCTTTCAACCTGATTGTTCAAATTTAGAAATTATTCGTTTTTGTGTATGCGCGCTCTCTTCTATTTAATGATTTGGGGGAGGAATAACAGCCATTGATGCTATAAATCTCAATACCTTACTTCTTGGTTATACTGTTATTGTTGTTTCTAATGGCACTTGCTATGGCCAAGCCCGCTTGTTGTATCAGCAGATTTAAGTCGAAATGAGCGTTTCTTGTTTTTGTAGTAGCGCCAACTAGGGCCAAAAATATAATATTAGCTACACACTAATCGCATTTGTTTGCACAATCTCTTTTTACAAGGGGGTACATTCACACGCCTCACAGATAAAACACAGAAGAACAAACATGCCCTGACCGAGACTCCAACCCTGTACGCCCTAATCACGAGAAAGACGCGCTACCTCTGTGCCAGAACGTTGGCCTCTTGATACTAGTTGGCGCTACCACAAAGCAAGAGACGCTGCTTAGGCTTAAATTTCTGACTACCTCAGCGAACTTGTCCATGGCAAGTGCCATATGAAACAACAACAACAATACTATGTATAAATTCATTAAATCTGTCCAAATTATTATTTGATGGGAAAAAATGTCTTCGTACATAATATCTATTAACCTCTTAACCGGTTTATTTTCCCTACTATCTAATAAAATGACACCTTCTATTTTGGGAATATTTTCCTATTTTGATTCAAATGGAAATCCATTGAATACTTGGCTTATCCACGTATTAGAAGTCATTTTACTATTGAATTATAATTGTTATGAATGATTTATTTTTTGTTTACAACTATTAAAATTCGATAGATCGATGCACATACCGCGCACGGGCAAACCGGTTAAGGGGTTAAAAATCGATTCGATGTGCCTTATCTAAAAATCATCTACATATAAAATATTTATACATCATGTCTCAGCTTTTTACTGAGACTGTACTGTAAATGCCATATCAACATTAGAAAAAGGCGCTTATTAACATTAAGGTTCAACACATTAACCATATTAGCATATTAACAGTCAGCAGATGATAAAAAATGAAAGTGCTGACGGTTAGAAAAATCTATTATCTGATTTAAGAAAAATAGATTTCATTAATATTTTTCATTCTACATCGCATCCATTTTATTTAACTTTAAAAACTAGTAATCACTGAAAAATTAATCAATTAATGTCACAGTTTGTTACAAAAGGTGTACAATGCAACACCTTTTACACTGTTATTACCGATCCACTTCCATACAGAAAGATAGCATCTGACCTACATTGTAGAGACCACGCTCTTATCTCCGATATAATCGCCATTCGGGTCACTTCCATATAATGGAAGCTTTTTTCCAGAAGTAACTGCCTGATAGAAAATGTAGGTGCTACCACATAATAATCAGTAACATGGAACTCTTGGTGGTAATATTTTTTTTTATTTTCACCACTATGGGACCGTAAGGCATCATCCATTTCTTTGAAGCCATTAATCGTTTAAAGTAACGCAATTGGGTTAGTCGTAGAAATCACTGAATCTTCATCAATCTTCAGTTGCTTCATCTTCACGATATGCACTCGGAAACTTGCTGAACCGTAGTAAATAAACAATTTTTTTTAATGAAGAAAATAATGTCATTTTTTTATTAATTAGATTTGTACTGTTCCATCACACATTAAAAAAATAACCAATCATTTGTTATATTTTGTTTTGTTTTTTAAATAAAATAAAAATGAATCGCCAAATGTGTTGCTAAGCTCAAAATTTGAGAAAGGCTCTACCAATTTGGCTAACCTTTTGTAATATTTTCATTAAGAGACGATGAAGGTTCTTATAGAGAGAAAAAAACAGAAAAATGGCAATGAAAATAGTAAAAACGACACTTCTCTAACTTTCCCACCAAAAATATTTCTTTCTTCATTGTGATTGCATTTATCTATATTCTATATAAATAAAAATGAATCGCCAAATGTGTTGCTAAGTTCAGAACTGGAGAACGGCTCTACCAATTCGGCTAACTTTTTGTAATGTTTTCATTAAGAGATGATGAAGGTTCTTGTAGAGAGAGAAAACGGAAAAATTGCTATGGAAATAGCAAAAACGACACTTTTTTACTTTCCCGCCAAAATTCTTCATTTCTCCACCACCGAATGAGTAAGACTTCAATTATGATCGATTATTTCAATCGATTCTGTTTATTTTCTTAGTGTTTGATGCATTTAAAATTACACATTGTTAATTAATCGATTTTTCGGATTCATTTTGGAGTACTTTTGAATTAAAATAAAACAGAACAAAGGAAATCATAAATTTCTAATCTGGATTGCTTTACCCCAACTGACGTAGAAAATTCAAGCAAGTGCAATGTGTTAGAACTGTTGATAACTGCATTTTCAATTTAAGTAAAAGTTTAAAAATTATTTGTATAACACTGTTGTCGATATCTCAATCTCGATCGGTAAATGAAATAGACTCGACTTGATTTTAAAGTAACGAGATTAACAAAAAGCTATAATTATCTTTATTGTTATTGTTATAAAAATCTATAAGAGTAAAGAGTATTGTTAGTTAATATGGGTTCTTGTATTTTTATCATGTCAGAATAGGATGTTGTTTTTGGGATGAGTTTTTTGGCGTGAACGAAAATTCGTAGGCGAAAAATTAAAAATTTTACTATCTGCACGAGCATCTAAAAAATCAGCTTTTAATAACGTGTTGCCATTGCATTTACAAAATCTTCGATTAAAAATAAGTTCATTACTACAGCAAATAAAACCTACAAAAAATGGGATTTGGGGCACGTGATTATATGAAATGAAATAAATAGAAGATGTGACATTTTTTAAAACAATAAATGCGAGACAAAGTTTTTTTATGATCGTTTGCAATACTAGAGTGACTCATTCGATGAAACCATTAAAATGAATAAAAAATATAATTTAGCTTGCACGAGCACGTGGTGCTTTGGCCGTTCAAGAAATGATGTTCTGACACGATACATTGAAATATGCATAACAGAATTCATTTCAATCTTTTATTTGCGTGTTATTCTTTATATTATTCAAATAATAAATTTTGTATTGATAAAATGAGATTATTTCAATCACTTTCAAATTATCTGTACAGAGGATTAGATAACTAAAATGTGTTTACAGTTTTAAGTGATTAAAGTGTCGAAATTTTGATAGAAAATTCTAACCTTGGCACTTCCAAATCCTTCTGATATGAATGATTTAATTCAGGAATAAAAGCAAATCCGGGTACATAAGTAGTATTTTTTGTAAGCACTTTGGTATGTTTTCTAAAATATATTGCATTGCTTATTTTTTTCTCTTTTTTTCTATGAGCGTTCAACCTAAAACTTTGCGTAGGAACTTGATGAACTTTTATGGAAACTCCCAATGAAGGAATCATTACAATAATTGCTGTAATAAACATTTCAATGCTCAATGATAACTCATGATTGCATTATTTTCAGGAACATCACTTATTTCTCCTTTCACATTATAGCCAACATTAACCTTATGTAGTTTCAATTATAAAACTACAACCATTATCATATTCAGAAATTTCTCCAACCATTAACACAAGATATACAGATTTCGAATCACTAAATCACTGGAAAACCGCACAAAGTTCAAAGTTAATAGCTTAGTTAAACCTTAACAGAAATTTCTCACGAGAGAAATTAATTCTAATTCTCCTCATACCGAATAGAAATTCTTTAGAACTGAACTTAAAGGAAAAAGAAGTCCTCTGTTCGAGGTCTCCATTTAAAGGACGGTTTCAAAACATTCGAATATTTCATTGATTTCTATCGTTCCATTTAGTCTTAATAACAGAAACATTTTATTGAAACATAACTGCTCTGATAAAGATACTAACTGTCAGCATGCATAAGCAATAAAAGTGAAAAAAGGTTTTCAAAACTTTTTCCTTTAATCCATCAATCACCTGGGTTTCCATTGTTCTCCAGTCTGAGGGAGGAGATTTTTTTCTGTACCTATGCTAACCTTGTTGCCTAAGAAATTAGGTTAATGAGCAGTTTGATTTAGATGGTTATAAGGTTGCTACTGCTTAGAGTCCTTAATCACGATTTTACTGCGGGAATAATTAAATAGCAGCTGTACCGATTAGAAAAAATCAATTGGAAACAATTCCAAACATTTCCATTGACACTTTTATGGGCGATTTCCAATCGATAACTATTCATGGCTATAGCAATATAAAAACATATCAATAAAACGGATTTAATCGCATATTTTATTGAGGTATTATTCGAAATATTTCACTTAACCTTGGCGGAAATTCCAGATTGCACGATTCAATAAAATATCGCATTATACCATAATTGCGGATAATCCATGTAATCGGAAAAATAGCCAATCACGTTAAAGAAGTTTTATTTTAACGTAAATAGTTCAATAAGGCTTTAGAAATAACAGCGGAATTTTTTTGCCTTCAAAAAAGAAGGACATAACTTTCACTGAGATCGGTGGAATGATTACAAATCACTTAAACCTTTTTTTAAAAATATATTGCCAAATATTTAAGCAATAATACTCAATATTTTAAATATGAAGACTTTTTTATCTTTAAATGAAAATCGAATGCCAATCCAATAACTAACACATGCAATTTTTTCATGTTTAAATTTTCAGAAAAGTCTATTTTCATTTATCCATAAAATGTAACGGAAATGTCATTAATCATTACTTAAACCCTTGGTATTGCTTAATCAGGGGATGTTTATCAGGGGTATTATTGAAGGGGTAGGGCTTATTATCAGGGGTTCTCAAAAGGTGGGTTGCGATCCCCAGGGGGGTGGTCGTGGGATGTGGAAGAAAAGTTTAAAGAAAATTAATTTATTGCTGCAGTTTTCATTAAAAAAAAGTACACATAAAGCTTTTAATACGCATTAGAATTGGTTTTTGTGTTCTATTAGTTAATGGGATACATGGGCTTGTTTGGAATTAACCAATTTTTTAATGTCTGGAATGAGTTTGTAACGTACAAAACCATTTCATTTCCCAGTGTCAAACGATTTCTTAATTTTGTTTTTAAATTCGTCATTATGGAGAATCCATTTTCACAGTTGTAATAAGTAGAAAATGACATCAAAGTTTTTAAAGCTTTTGTGGACAGTTATGGGTATTCCTTTTTAATACGTATCCGAAATTTGTCTGTATAATCTGTGTTAAAAGTTACTTCAGCTGACTGTTCACTTGAAATCTCTATCAGTTGATCATGATGACGGACACTTAGCTCAGCTTTTGTTACCGCTCGCTCACTGAACGGATTGACTATCCACACGACCCCACTCATATCCTTACCTGGAATGTAATCTGTAAACTGTTCAATCAAAGTTTCGAGATGAGATGATACTAGTAAGGAGAGAGATGAAGTGTCAAGGGATGTGGCGCCAATACCCGACACATACTCTACGAACTCTAGAGTTTGTGTAAAATTTTCAAAATCTCTGTCTAAACTTTAGACAGGGTTAAAACTTTGGGGGGTCGCCCAAATACTTTGTCTAAAAAGGGGTCGAAATGTCTAAAATTTTGAGAACCGTTTGCTTTAGTAATTTATTCCCAATTGTGATGGAATGAAGATCATTATGATCCATGTAGTGGAAGCAACACGATGTATATTTTCGAGATTATTTTTTTAAAGATTATATTCCCCACAAAACTAACACAAACACAAAAGACAAGATATTAAGCACGCACACTTCAACATAACAGCATCTCATCCCAATATATTTACAATACTAAAGTAGTACGGGATGCATACAACCGCAGTGCATTGTGGGATACGAACCTAATTATTTATCGCTATCTATTATCTAAAAGAGAAGATAGAGTAATTCAACTGCTACATAATTATTTAAACTTGCACACTTGAAATATCATTCAGAAAACTATTTTCTATATGATTTTGATTAAGATAGTGCTGTGGTTACTTATGGCATTTGCCATGGACAAGCCCCGGTATATACGTCTTTAGTTTTAAAAGTAGTACCATCTAGGGCCAATACGCGTTAGCTACTCACACGACACAATCCTTTTTAGGGGGCGGACTACATTCATACAACTCAGATTGTAATTTAGACCTGGACCAGATAACGATCACCTCTGACCTAGTACCCCCAGTGGTATTACTCTCGACATGGAGGACCACAAACAGATTTAACGAGCGCCAATCACCACACACTGGGGGAATCTTTTGGCTGGTGAGCTTCGAACCCGTAACTTAAGGAGTACGAGTCCAACGCTCTACCAACCAGGCCATACCGGCCTAAATATGGTGTTAAATATCTTTATCGATACAATTTTAAAAGACGTTCTAATGAAAAGATTATTACGGAAATTAGTTTAAATTAGGTATTAACTGAATGAATGTTATTAGTAAGTAAAGAAATAATAAAAAATCAATGCAGAAAAAGAGAGAATTTAAGTGACATTTTTAAAATATAAAGTTGCTTTTTTTATAATATAGAAAAATCAATTGGTAAAATATAAAATAGCATATGCTTATATTTAAATTAACAAACACATCTTCTATACGTTTTAGCTAATATTCTTTCAATTATTATTTAATTATTATTTATTTTCAATTATTATTTAATTTATATATTTAATTTATATTAGTAAAAAATTTAATTTTAAATTATTTTAAAATGATTTAAAGCTGTATCAAAAATATGAATTAATTCAAATATAAGACTTGTAAGAATATTCTAATCAATATTTCAGTAAAATATATATAATTCTGATAAATTAGATTTTGTATTTTTAAAATTCATTCATTTCCTAGCTATTTAAATTTTATAAAAATAAATTTACTTGTAACTTCTAAGTCATACGGACTTTTGATTTTTTATGCATGTGTTTTTTTTTAAATTATTTACTGTCTTACAGAATTTTAACTGTCTACCGTAAAAGTAATAACCACGTGTCTTATAGAAATATTATTTCTTTATTGTGACAATTCCCGGCTCAAATGCATTGAAAAAACTGGATAACGTTGCCTCACTATAGGCGTATGTGCTGGAGAGAATAAGCATGGTTTCATGATCATTTTTCAACATTGTAACTTAAAAATATGTCTCTGGAAACCAAGAAAAGAGTAAAAGTTGTGATTCAACTGAAAATTCTCCGTTCATTAATTACTAGTCTTAAATAATTTAAATATGAAGAAAATGACCTTCAATAATTCATTGAAATTCAAGAACATACATTTATTTATAACAGAAAAATCCCCATTTGTGTTAATAATGAATTGCACAAATTCCTCTATTTAACATTACCTTCAGACAAAGATTTAAGATCTATTCATTATCTCAAAATCCATTAATAATATGTATTTTGATTGATTGATGAAAAGCTTGGAATTTCCAGTACATCATGTCCTACCTACTCTTACTCTTTAAGAGATTCTGAGATAAGTACGCAGGGAATTATCTTATCCGAGACAAATCAAACCAGAACGTTAAATCGATAGAGATAATTGAAATTATTGATTACCTTCGTTCCGATTCAATCCTGGCAAGATCTGATGCCTGAACGAAGAACGTGTAACGTGCAGGTTTTTCCCGAATAGCTCTGAAGGATTCTAGAATGTAGATGGAACCGTTTTCAGGGTGGACGTCAAAAGGAACAGTCTGGCTTAAACTATCATTCTGTCTGCGATATCGGACAACGCCATTAACATCCAAATCAGGATCCAGAGCGATAACCTAAAAATTCGAAAATAGTTATTTGTATAAACGTAATAAACAATTTTTACCTTTTAAAAATATAAAAACCGCCCATCTGAACTTTAAAATAGAAAATATATTTCATATTCGCTGTCTTATGGTATCTTAAAAATATTATCATGAAGATAACGATATATTTTTCGGTTCGTCTCCATTATCCGATCGCATGCGAAAAATCGCCAAATAATGTAGAATTCCGCCAAATTTCATTGGCAATTTTTAACCTGCGCCAGACTAACAAAAAAGAACCTATTCTTCTATAGGATGATCGATGAATATAATGTTTCAAGTGAATCCCCTTTATATTAAAGCATTAAGTGGTACTCTTCCGTTTACCAGGCTCTAGAGAAAAATTGCCTAAGAAATTTGGTGGAGTTCTACGTTATTTGTCGATTTCTGACTTTAAAATCCCTGCAAATGTGGCGAAATTCTACGTTATTTGGCGATTTTCGCTCTAAAGTCGCTATAAGAAATTTGGAGGAATTCTGTTGTTTTTTACTTTAAAATCGCAGTGAGAAATTTGGTGGAATTCTACGTTATATGGCAATTTTCGTTTAAAATCACTGTGAGCAATTTGGTGGAATTCTACGTTGTTTGGCGATTTTTCGCTTTGAAATTGCCGGAAGAAATTTGGCGGATTTCTACGTTATTTGGCGATTTTCGCTTTAAAATCGCTGTAAGAAATTTGGCGAAATTTTACAATATTTGGCGATTTTTCACTTTAAAATAACTGAAAGAAATTCGACCGATTTCTACGTTATTTGGCGATTTTCGCTTTAAAATCCCTGTAAGAAATTTGGCACAATTCTTCATTATTTGGCGCTTGTGCCCGGCTAACGAAAAAGTATCCATTATGCAAACTTAGGTTAGCTTGTTATAGCAATAAACTAGCTTGCTTTACAATTGATTAGAGCGATGATTGAAGTTAATTTTGATGGCGAAACTTAGACATCCAAGACAGGCAGAACAAACTACAAATTTAACTTATAAAAACCAACTTTTTAAATAATATTGATAAATTCTAACTATGAACGTTTTTATACGCAAATTTTCCACCAATTTATGTAATTTTTTGACAGATGAATAAATTTAACAAAATGTCGTAGTTTGTTCAATAAATCATGACCTGAAGCATTAAAATCAATTTAAAACCAAAATGAAAGATAATGTCCTTAATTCTTCATTAAAATAATAAATTAGCATTGAGGTCAGTAAGGATCGCAGGGAATGGTCAACATACTTGTCCGACAACAGAACCGGGTTCGTCCACTTCAGTGGCACTAAACACATAGACACTGCTTGGAATGAATTGTGGATTGTTATCATTAGCATCCAGGAGATGAACTTCAACAACAGCTGGCGTGGGCTTAACGTTGGGATTGACATTGGGTTTCTTTTCTTTGGCGAACACTCTCATGCGGATGACGTCCTTTGTTTCTCGGTCCAGCTTGCTGGGATCTTTGACGCTGATGGAACCACCCGTCGGGTCGATGGAGAATGCTCCAGATTCGTCTTCTAATTCGTAGCGGAATTCCGCGTTATCTCCCTGTGGTAAGAAAAGAATTGTTAAGCAAATATGTTTGGATAGACGTATAAAAGAGATATAAATCTTTTGTACGAAATTCAAACAATGGGGCAGTTCCAAAATATCAAGAAAGCTCCAAAGAAGATCATAAATTATAAGAAAGAAAAACACCGATAAATGCTTAAAAACTAAAAATCCTTACGGAAATAAGAATTTCTAGCAAGTGATTAGTTAGACTTTATTTCTATCTAGTTTGTATAACGAAATTACTTTTTCCATAGCAATACAATAAGTAACAAAACACATTCATTCTTATTAAAATTATTTTTAATATTAAGTTTGTAACTGAATTTATAACGCCTCACAAATGGAGTACACGATGCCAAATAAATGAATCCTTATACAGGATTCATTATTAGGCCCGACTTAGCCTACTACGGGCCCATGGCAAAAACATTTTTGGGGCCCCCTCTGCTTCACTATTTTAGTAATGAAGATGGGGCCGGGATGGCCTGGTTGGTAGAGCGTTGGACTCGTACTCCTTAGGTTACTGGTTCGAAGCTCACCGGCCAAACTATTCCCCGAGTGTGTGGCGATTGGCGCTCGTTAAATCTGTCCGTGGTCACCAAGTCCTCCATATCGAGAGTAATATCACTGGGGGTACTGGGTCAGAGGTGATCATTCTCTGTTCCAGGTCTAAATTACGATCTGAGATGAATGAATGAATTTGCATGAATGTCATCCGCACCCTAAAAAGGGTTGTGAGGTGTGCATAGATAAGTCGTACTCTTGGCCCTAGATGGCGCTACTTGTAAAACAAGAGACGTATAACTCCGTCTTAAAATCTGCCGATGTATCAGAGGGGCTCATCTACGGCAAGTGCCATTAGTCACAACAACAGTAATGAAGAACATTCATTAAAGAAGGAAACGTTAAATAATATTTATATTCGATTTGGGAGCCCCAATTATGTGGGAGCCCGGGGTAACTGCCCCGTATAACCCTGCCTTAGTCAGGCCCTGTTCTAATACAAATGAGGATTCATTTATTTAGCATCTTTTACTCCAGCAGTTTAGTTACAAATATTCATTTCATTGATCAAATCAATAGTCAGCGTCCTAGCTTAGAAGAAGCGCTCTTCTAAGTGATCAGGGCGTCCCAGTTCGAATCCCAGTTCGGGCATGGTTGTTCTTCTCTGTATTATTTGTGAGTTATCTGAATGTGCCCTCCTGTAAAAAGGGGATTTGTGCACGCGAATGTGTGTGTGGTATTCTCATATGAGCTAGAAGTCAGACTTCTGTCCTCGAGTGCTCAGGGATCCCTTAAAAGCTACTGCACCCCCTCTATCCATTGTAAAACGGACACGAGATCATCATTATATCAATACCCTTGAAATTATTACACAATTCCATTACGAATTTCATTGATTCTGACTATGCTGCGCTAAGTTTGAATGGAGCATGTGAATACTTTCTTTGTCATAAAATAGCTTTATAAGAATAATGAATATCGTAGCGGTTACATAACTCCTCTAGTTTCACTTTTGATACAACAGATGGCGCTACCTTATTGACATCAAGGCTTATTTCCCATGATTATTTTTGGTAGTTATTATTTGTATAATATGATCGTTCAAGAATAATGAAATGAGTGTCCTATATTACCATGTTCTTGTTTGTTTTGTCTTGTGAAATATGTAACTTAGAAGGTTATTAAATAATTGTATAAATCAACTATTATTTTCATCTACCTCATCACGAAATTAAAAGCAGTCACGTCCCTCTACAATATTTTAAATTTATAATTTGCAGAAAATGAATATTGACTATTCTGGTCATGAAGAATTTATTTATATTTTTTAGTTTACTTTTCTAAATAGAATTTACGAACTTATTCTAAAGTCTATCTTATGTTTCAAATATATTTTGATGCATATTTTTGGTTGAGAGTGGGGGAAATGAAATTTATATAAAACGTGACTAGAGTATGGGCATAGTTCCAAATAAGTTTAGTTTTTTAAACGGCAACATTCAGCCTTAGAATCGACTTCTACATCAGAACTCTTTTTATGAACACTTTGTGATGTCAGTATTATCATTGATATTGTTATTTGCTTTACCTTTTTATCTTTATTCTGTCTGTTTACAAAAAGTTTACGAAACAAATATGATCAATTTATCTAATATGACACTAACGCCACATTATACCTACTCCTACATTTACAGCCATGAGATTTCTTATCAGTCTAGATGAATAAGATTTAATAAATTGAAAACTTTATATAATATATGCTTTGCTGAATTCTGTATTCCAAAATAATACAGCAATCATGAAACTATTATAGATATTGTTACAAGGGGGCGAGCGCTGCGAAAGCGTGACGAAGGAGAGAGCGTTGGTGACGTTTGCCGAAGAACTTGGCGCCAGACAAAATAATTTGGCAAAAAGAATATTCTGGTAGCCGCTAGATCATTCACAGCATATTTCGAAGCTCCGCGTGCTTCTGGACGCTCGCTAGCTCGGCTATATAAGGGACGGGTTGCCGCAATTTTGAAGTTTCGAGAGAGAGAGAGTAGCGACTGGTTGTACGAACTGATTACTTTTCTCGCTTGTTATTAGTGATCTGTGTTTATGTTTGCTGTTATTGACCTCGCTGTGATTTACTGTTTGCTGTACTATACGATAGCTGTTTTGCAGTCTGTGTTTATTGTGCGTAAGGCTTGTATTTACGTTGTTAGTTGTTGTTGACTGCTGAATGGCTTTTATCTGAAGTTTTCCTTCATCAAGTTATTCTGTAAATATCTGTAAATAGCTGTAAATAAATTTCTTTGTACTGTCCTCAAGTAAAGTCTATTCAGTCTGAACCCACTACGCTGAAAACGTAACAATATTTATTTTTTAACCACATATTCTTTCTTGGGAAATATTATCCACTTTCTACTCATAAAATCTTCATGTTAGCATATTATTATAGATCCAGATATTTTGATTGGCTTTTTAATGTAAAGGTATTACTAGATTATTCTCACAAAATGGCCATTACGAAAAACCACCCCCAAAGTGCTTTTCTATTTTTATGAAGTTTAATTTAAAAATAAGAAATGTATGCTTACGGAATCTTCGTCGAAGGCTGAAACTTGGACGACCGTAAAGCCAGGGGGCAGATTTTCCATTACGGTGATGTTGTATAACTCATATTCGAATTCTGGAACATTGTCATTCACGTCAAGAACCTGCACATCTACTTTGGCTGTTGCAGTCCTCAAACTGTTGTCTGTTTGTGTTGCCTGGAAAAAAATCATAATTATTTTTATAAATTCTAGTTCATATCCTTTTAATTCTACGAACACAATGTCTTAAGAGGTAAAAGCAAAAATGAATGAAATTTAAATAAGTGAATCAGTAAAAAAATAATATGTTTTGAGCATTTATTTTGCTTATTTTTATTAATAATATATAATTTATAATGATAATAATAAATAAATTTTAGAAATAAATAAATAATGAAAATTTCTGAAAATATGCAGTTATAATTTTTAAATCATAATTTGAACTGGATTTCTTTAATTTTCATGGATTCTAAAATCATATCATAAATTTATATTATAAAATATTTCTCAATAAATAATTGCAAGATGTGTTACATTATGAAGATCTTTTAGAAATTTTAACTTTTACTGTACACTAATAACAAATTTATAGCCCGATTTTTTGCTTCTTCCCAAATTCAGAAATTGATAAGTTAGCAATTAGTCCTTAATATTAATATTGATTAATACACGAATTTGATTAATTTGTTAGTTTTATTTCATGATAAAACACTATTTTTTAATATAATAATAATTATGTCAATGTATTGATAACTTTGATGAGAACTTTCGTATAATCAAATAAAGTGAGATAGTAAATCAATGATATAAAGTAATCATTAAATAATTATTTCATCATATCTTTGGAGCATTAGGTAAAGCATGAATACTTTTCAAATAAATTTAATGTAAATAAAATGGATAATAGTTCATGGAAAAAAGCATATCTTCTTAAAATTATTAAAAAGTGTAATTCATATACATATATTGGAATACATATAATTTGGAATGAAATTATTAAACAACTGATTTCAAAATAATTCGATTCTGTAAAAATTTAGTTCACAATACTTAAAGCAATCTAGGCTTTTTTTGTATTAAAATTAAAGTGATATTTTAAAAAAAATTGAAAAAAATGTCAAGCTCTATTATGTTAAGAGTTCTTTAAAAAAAAAAAAAACTAGGATAAATCTCAAAAACATACGGTGGATAAAAATAATCCAATAACTGCTTTCAATAGAGTTATAGTAGAAGTAACCAACATGCTTAATTGAACAAGGAGATAAAAAAATTCTTTCAGCTTAACATAGTCTAAAAAGAAAATTCTGCTAAAAAATAACAATTTTCCGACAAAGAGTGGGAAAAAAAGAATAACTGCAAGTTCATTTTTCAGCTGTTCATTTTTCCTATCCTTTTTTTTTTCAAAGAAGAAAAGTTTATGTTTTTTATTTTAGAATTGCTCATAACATGAATGACTCATTTCTAGTCGTCTGCAAGTTGATAAAAAATGACGAATAAAAAAAAACTTTTTTTTAAATTTAAAGCACTTTATATTATCTGCACATTAAGTGAGTTAAGATTATGGCGTTTAATAAAAAGAAGAAAGATCAAGATATTTTTTCTTAAAGAGAGTTTTCAAGCCTTTTTTTGTAGCTTATCATAAATATATTCAGTCTGATTTTATTTATTAAGAGCATCAGAGAGTTGATATGAGATACTTAATGAATAACGGAATGGCAAAATGTGCAATTTAAGTTAAGATAAATGCTGATGACTGTTGTCTTTTTGACATAAGAGCATTTATCAAAAAGAAGAGAAAAAATTAAACATTTATTATCCTTAGATGGATATAAGCTGTCTGTATTTGATAAGTCGAATGTAATCTTTTTTTTTATTAAATGAAACTAGTAACTAGAAAGTTTTGCTAATTACGCATAAATAGTAAGTGCAAGTAGTTAAACAACTGGAAACCAAGAATTGTTTTATAAATTCCAAATTCTTTTTTTCACAATGTTCCTTTATAAGTATATGTTTCTGCATAAATTGAAATATTTTCATATCATTGCATAATAGATTGATGAAATAGTTAATTTTGGAAAATACCAGAAATATAATTTTTATTCTGCTACATTTTTCTAAAAAAATGTCTCAAAAATTTTTATTTTAAGATTGTTTACCAGTTTTATAAGTAAGATGAATTTTTCTGCATCATTAATAAACATTTTTGATATTAATAATTCAGTTTAAAATACACCAAAATATTCTTTAATATGAAATTGAGTTACTGATTAAAGAAGAATTAGTTATTACGTTATCCTTATAGTGCATAAAGAATTTAAATTTTAAATAAATTCCATAAGCATTTTTTATTACTTTAAAAGGCTGTATATGCAAAAAGTTGATTTATAGCAATATATTTGTTGAAAAAATTCAATTAGATACAGAATAGCTTTATTGTGCATCGAATTATAAATTTTATTTCAAATTCTTCAAAGAACAAAATGAAAATGACTTGCATATTGTCAATTTTTTAACTAAATATGGCTTAAGTTTGCTTGATTAATACAAGGAAATTAAAATTATTCTTTTAATTTACATTCCATTTAATTAGTTAGAATTCTATATATTTTTATTTTATAAAACAATATAAAAATTATATTGAAAACATGCTCGCTTTGAAAAATAATTATCATATTAAAATATATTTTGAAGAATATTTATTTAATACAATTAGAAGATGCCTTAGAAATTCTCTAAAAAGAATGTTTTACACATAGTTGTTTATAAATCTCTAATAACCTTTAAGAAATCAGTTAAATAAAAAAGGTAGAGAATTTTTGTTCAAATTCATTTAATTTCGCAATTACAAAATAAGGGAAAAATTTAATGATGAAATTTTAAAATTAAATTAAATAATGTTTAGTTAAATTAGGTGTCAATTCTCATTTTTTTATCTTAAGAGCACAGCTGAATATACTTTTTTTTAATTTTAAAGTTAAGTCAACTATTAAAGAATAAATAAATAAACGTAACTACAATATTAAATTAAACAAACAAAAATGGAGGCAAGAGACAAAATTATAAATTAATGAAATATAATTACATTAATTTTCAAACCGTTTTAAAAGGGAAAGTTCCAAGTATATCAACTCTTGAGGGGAAAAGAAAGAAAACATTTTAATTTTCAAATTTTTATATATTAATCTACGCTAAAATCACTTCCCCTGGATCTTTAAACATTACTTTCCTAAAGCATAATTTCTTATCACATTCAGTTGGGTAATTATAACTATTATCCCAATTTCCACTACATAATTATTAAATACGTTAGCTTACTAAAAGTTTATGACTAACTCTTTTGTTATCACATAAAAAAACCGGTTTTAACTTTTGATATTACATAAATTTCTAAAGGATGCTCTGGACTGACCTTGCACACACAAAATTATAGAATAAAGAGGAAAGTTACCGTTAAATAATTGATGAAAATTAATTTTAAAGCTGCATTCATATGAATTATACCATAAAAAATCATGACCTACATTTTATATCACATGGGGTAACTAAACAATTTTCACAAACAAAATTCGCGTAAAAGATCATCTTATGAATTTAATAAGTAAATGTGACTGATGGCACATTTTTAAAAATGCATTGAGGTATTATAAAGAAATGCATCTATTTTCCAGAAAAATTTGTCTCATATAAAAGAAATTTTATAATTTGAATTTTTTTTTTCATCTGCTTCTTTCAAATAAAATTTATCACAATTTTCAGTGACAGTTAATTCTGTTCATCAGACATCAAATTTTCTCCTATGAGGTTTTAATAAAAAAACGTTCCATAAAAATATTTAAAAAGATATATTTCCTCGCGATTCATTTAAACAACAATATATTTTATCTCTAAATAAAAATTTATAAAATTTAAGAATCGACAAGAAAAGGAAGAAAATATAATGTGTCCTGAAACACTTAAAATATAAAAACAAGTATCAAGCAAATCCCTTTCACAACGCCAAATCCATTTTAATCAAGAAATAAAAAAAACTAGGACAAAAGATTCTAGTCTAACTAATAAGAATATAGTAAAATTAATATTGAGTAGAATCGCGTATTTCAAAAGATTATAAATAATAATTTTTTTTTCATTTATGAGAATGAATATTTTCTCAAAAAATATTGATTAGTAGATGCATTTTGAAAAATGAAAAAGTGTTTAATAATTTAAATTTGAATTAAATGTCATTAATTTGGAATGGAATATTTAAGATGCATATCGATTAAAAAAATTGTTCTTTTTTTCTTTTTTTTTTGTTGTTGTTATTGTTCTTTTCCTGTCTTCTTCTTTTGTTCATGTTAAGCTAAGTGGAATTTTAATACGACCTATATATCATTAATATTTTCTAGTGAAGTTCTTTTCGGATTTTTTAATGTTAATTTTATTATTATAATCATTAAAATGTTTAGGTGAAACATAATTAAGCCTAAAAATTGAGAGAGAAAAGTTACATGATCTTAAATATTTTGTCTCTAAAAAGTTTATAGTCAGTGAATACTTTTAGCAGCTAAAACCGCTAAACCAAACCAGACGACATCTGTTCACTAAGTCTAAACTAGATCAGGCTTTTAACCCTGAAAACATTTTTCAAAAAGAAAAGAGAGAGAGAGAGAGAGAGAGAGAAGAAAAACAAACAAGTTCTCAATGGTTCGATAACTGCTCTATTTCTACTATGCTCGACTGTAAACCAAACGATTCCAACAATCAGCCGCCAGTAAAAGCAGAAAAAAGAAACTAAATTCTAAATTCCTTCTGGTCATATTTGGGATCTAAGGAACGGATACTGTTGCTACTAACAATGGCTGTGAAAACATAAAAGAACTGGAGGATGGATTATAATAATAATGAAAAAAAAAGGAATGAACAAAATAAGAAAAGAACAAAAATCGGAATCCAGAAGAAAGTGTGTCAAGCTTGTATTCTCAAGGTGATCAAGCGTTTACTTTCTCACGTGTGTGCAGCCCTTGCGGAGGAGGAGGAATTTTTGCGATGACCGCCCTGTTTTACTCGAATTTCTGGCCGTTACGTCAGCGTTCCTGCGGCCATGAGGTCAAGCATTCAGTGGCGGTGCTTTCTCTTTGTTCTGTCATTCGATGGAACGATAAGGTTGTTAAAAGGGGTATTAAATAGGAAAGGCACTTTTTCAGATGCTTTGGTATTTATGAATCGATTATTCATTTCAATGCAATTCAGATGAATAAGTTGTAACGGTTTTACCTTTTGTATCGTTCTACAAGCAAAATCCACATGAAATGCATTAGATCATACGAGAAATTGAACAAATTATTCATACATATTCTTGTTAATGTATATCGTCTATGGTAGAATTTGATCGCCACATGTGCGAGATAGGCACAAAGAAATATTGCGATTGTCAAAAAAAATTCGAACTCGAGAATTTAATGAATCTTCACATTTCAACCTCTTAATTAAAAAAAAAATCGAACTCGAGAATTTAATGAATCTTCACGTTTCAATCTCTCTAATTCCCCCCAAAAATCGCCATTATGAGTATATGTACAAAAACGATAATTTAAAAAACGCTTCAATCATGCGATATATACAATTTTTACGAAATTTGTAGGTTATCTATCAAATTTTGAATGAAACACATTCACAGAAAATCTGCATATCCGGTTGTTGAAGTACACGCGAAATCTGGAACTATAAAACTGAAGGGCCGGCTTTCTGGCACAGAGGTAGCGCGTCTTCCTCGTGTTGTGGGAGTCCCGGGTTAGTTGTTCTGTGGGCTTTCTGTGAAAAGTGCGACAGTGCCCCCCTGTAAAAAGGGGCTGTGCAAGCAAATGTGGTGAGTGTGAAGCTAAGTCGTACTCTTGGCCCTAGTTAGCGCTACTTCAAAAACAAGAGACGTTCCTTTCGACTTAAATCTGCTGCTGTATCAGCATGGAGCTTGTCCATGGCAAGTGTCATAAGTAACAACAGCATGGAACATATATATAATTTTGTGCACAGATTTAGCATCTAAAATTTAGACTCTTATAAAATTTTAAACCTAATCTGTCAAAAAGTTGATCATCGTCCGTCTGTAACTCCCCATGCATGTAAACGCGACGACTTAAATAAAATAAATTTTCACTTATGATCTTGTGACTAGAACTGTAGTTTCATGCTAAATTTTTATTTCTTTCGGTCAAAAAATAAACTTAAAATACACATTCTTTGGAAAAGTGAGTGTTAACTGCATGAAAAGAATTAATTGCCCAAATAATCGCCAAAAAGCTCACAATACATTCAATAATTATGCTAGATTTAAGCCATGGAATCGTATTTTGTAATTATCGTTATGCTAAGTCTTCCCAGGCTTCCTCAAAACTCACTATTTTATATTCGGTGAAACTAGATAACATTATAAAAGATTTGCGAGAAAGTTTCGAGGGGACCATTCACGCTGATAACTATTATTATTAATATAAATAATTAACTTTGTCTTTCTAAACGCCATTTGTAGGAAATTAAATCATTAATATGTTCAGTTAACAGTATAGATGAAAATTACATGATGTATTATAACATTGATAAAAATCCAAAAGTATAATCTTTTAAATAAATAACCTAATTAAAGTGGCTTTAATAATATAAATGACTAAAATTACGTTAGTTTTAAATACTAACGACTAATAATTTGCATGATATAAAACTAAATATTTAAAATTTCACTTTTTCGTAGACCTCAAATCCATATCATATATTACATTATCCGTTAAGACTCACAGTTTTCAACCTTAATCATTAGCTTGATGGTAATCATAAATTTTTAAAATATTAGGCTTACGGATTTATTTTACTGTGAATGAATACTAAAGAAAGGAAATTATGGCCGTCCGAACACAAGACAACAACAGTTTTTGTTGTTGTGGTTGTTGTAACTTATAGCACTTGCCATTGACAAGCCCCGCTGATACATCAGCAGATTTTATGCCGGAAATATACGTCTCTTGTACAACAGTTTTTAAAAACATTAAACAGCAATTCCTAATAATTGTTTAATTGAGAGCAAACGATAATAATAATTGAAAGGAAACGATAATTTAACAATCATGGGGAAAAAAATCGTTTGTTTTCTTAACTTTTCTTTCAAATCGTCGGCCAAGCAGCTTTTGTAATTTCCAAACTAATCCAAACATGGGATAAAAATCCTCGAACTTAGTCTAAAGTCGCTAACTTTAGACTAAGCCTCTTATCTATAGAAATGTGCTGAAGAGGACGAGGAATTTTCTTATTTTCCTAAGTTAAGCATGGTTTTACTTAAACTTAAGGATTCTTCGGGAAAAGTAGCGCATCCTTAAAGAAACAAACCATAACTTTTGCAGTTTCTGTACAAGGGAATTATCCTGCTTAAGCTCTGTAATTCTTTTACAACTGCAAAGCAAAATAACTTAATTCGCATCCGTTAAAAAGCATATAAAAGTTTCCTACAAATCGTTATCTATAATTTGTATATGACAACAGTAAGCAACAATGTAACTTGGTTGTTAATTTTTAGAAATCGCACCATTACGGTATGTATTATCAAAGTATTATTATAAAACTACAAAAATTATTCTATTAATTCATATTCTTTCATAAAATCACGTGTAAAAATGCATGTGAAGTTTCAGCAACTAAAGAATGTTTTAGTTGAGGGTATGTAGATTTTTTTTTGCATAACATGCCACAATGCAGATAAAATAATGTGTTTTGCAATTAATTTTCATTTAATCTTTATTATTACTTGAATGGCAACATTATATATTATTCCAAATTAATATTTTTTATTCATGTCACATATTTTCTTTCTTCTTCCTTTTGAGCAACGAAAGAATATTTTAATTGATACCATGTAAATATTCTGATAGTTAATATGCAACAATGCATCTCCAAATAAATGTATTTTACAGTTAATTATCACAGTTATGTATTTTACAGCTAATGTATATCACAGTTAATTATTACGACAATTGCATTAATGGGAACATTCTAAATTATTCTAAAATAATATTTCTTTATTCATATTAGTTTTTTCTTATTTCTTCCTTTTGATTAATTTCGTTATTCTGCTTTGTAAAATCATGTAATTGGAACCTATATATTTCAGGATGTTGCTAAAGTAACATTGTACAATTTTAAAAGATCTCATGAAATCCTTTATATCTCCCAAATACTATTCATCAAAGGAAAAAAAACACCTTGAAAGATATGTTGCAAACATTAAAAAAATGCAACGCAAATTTAAAGGGTTACTGTTAAATATTATAATGATCTCAATAATTCATTTTTTAAATTCAATTACTCACACATTCATCAATTATTTATCTCATATTTATGTCATAAATTTCTTTAAATTTACTTCCAATTTGAACGGCAAAAAAAAGTTTCAACATGCAATTCGAGTTCATCTTTGGTAAACCCTAATGCATATTAAAATTAAATAAGCCTTTACAAACAATTGATTGATTATCAAATCCGTGCAATAATATCAGAATATCTTATTATCCTAAGCATGAATACGATTATATTACATTAAAATAAATATCATAAATCAATTTAATAGCCAGCACTATCAATTTCAAGAGGTAAAAACACTTTCTAGGTCTTCCAAGAGCGTAGAAAAATTAATCTATTGTTACAAATCGACTTAGGATCATTTGGAAGATTGACATTTACCTCCATATTTTGACTTGAGCATTCAAAAGAAGGTCAATACTTCAATGTAAATTTCTAACGGTAGCTATTCCAAACAGTTTAACATTCTAAGCCTAATGATACCACAAAACCGACAAATTACATTCCTCCCCAGAAGCAACTAGGTCACAGTCGAAAGTGAATAATTTATGCCCATTATTTAAACATGATGCACTGCTGGTGATCGTTATTGCTTCGAAAACATATGTTTTAGAGGCTTCAAAGTCGTGCTTGATTCGTTTGCATTAACTCAATGACATCACGCTAAGGAATGACGTCACCTTTAATCGACCTTTTGTCTCCCGAATCCCGCCCTTTGAACCAGCAGCTGTCTCATAACTAATTTACAAGGTTTTCGAATCGCCGATACTAACGGAATTTCAGGTACAGGACTTCAAAGGGTCTGTTGTTATTTCATTAGAATAACATGACAGTTGATGTGCTTGGCTCGTTAATGATGACGGTAATGGGATAATTTGTCTTTCATTTTACGACGAATGAATTTGAATTTCTAGGTTTTCTTGAAATGCTGAGTGACTGAATAAGGGTTTTGTTGGGCAAAAGTGAATTTGTATGGATTTGCTGTCAAGTACATCTCTCAGCTCATTAGGGGTATTGACTAATTTTTCACATTCAAGGATAAAAGTGAAATAGAATGAATTCGAATTCAAAAGCTTCTTTGAAACCGAACTGACATAATTTAATATCATTATATTCAAAGATCTAATTGTTTTCTATGTGCCATGATTATGATATTTTTGTGTCAGACATATAAAGATTTCATTCTTAGAATTCAATTCGATAATTTATTGCAAGCATTCCTTTAATGCATTTCTATAAAAAAAACAAAATTTTGATGGATTGATTGTTTTCAAATGTATCACTTATTTTCGGATCTTCCGCCTTTTTTTCATGATACAAGATCTCGATCAATTGTCATTCATTTAATGCATTTCTATGGGAAAAAAATATCAAAATTTTGATGGATTGATTGTTTTCAAATGTATCA
>JAOUZG010049812.1:408770-441288 GCA_026289955.1 Argiope argentata | reverse complement strand
AATTTTGATGGATTGATTGTTTTCAAATGTATCACTTATTTTCGAATATTCTGCCTTTGTTTAATAATACAAGAACTCGAATAAAAAGGTTTTTAAAATTCATTGTTCCTTTCAGTTGAAATAAAATCCAAATTGTAAAATATATTTCAATTCAATTAAGTTTTAAAATTATTTTTAATTTTTTTCCTACTAAATTACTTTCTAAGCATTATGAAATTTTGATTGCTTCTTGAACATTATTGGCGCAATTGTATTTTGTTTGCTAATACTTACTGTATGAAAACTAATTGCAATCTGCATTTATTTGGCGATGATAACTTTCAAAATTCTTTGATCAGATCTAATACATTACAATACTGCGCGTCTTCCTCGTAATCTGATCGTCTCCAGGGCATGGTTGTTCTTCTATGTACTATTTGTAAAGTGGGTGAATGTGCCCCCTGCATAAAAAGGGGCTGTGCAAGCGTATATGATGAGTGTGTAGCTAAGACTACTCTTGGCCCTTGTTGATATTATTTGAAACAAAAGACCCACCATCGACTTCAAAATCGTTGACTACGTCGTCAATTTGTCCATGGCAAGCGCCATTAGTAACAACAACAAAAAGATTACTGCAATAAATAAGATTTTTATTGTATAATTATCTCCATTCTATGTAACATTTACAAATTTTTAATTTCATCAACACGAAATAAAGCAAGGTATTTCAATAAAATTGAGTGAAGATACCAGTGACTTCTGATCGAATTTCATTTTAGTACAATAAATTTGGAGCATAATTAATACTTAAATGACATTCAAAATTCCTTGAAAAGTTAGTGACAACCGTTTTTGACGATTGGAAGTCGTCTGACAAGTAAATCCATTTTGCCTGGCATGGGTGGAGACAAAAATGATGTTGTCAGCGTCTGAAATCCTAAAAGCTTAGGTTTCAGAATTTTCAAAAATCCTTTAAAGGCGCGTGAAGTCGAAAAAAAAATTAAGAAGTGGGAAAAAAAGAAACAGAAAAATAATCCTGCAGTTATCTCGTTTTATTTCTTAAAAACATGTCTCCACCTAGAGTTAAGTTTATAATAAAACAGCCAAAAGAAAGAAAGTTGCAATGCTAAACTATTTATTCCACAAGAAACAGCTTAACGTAAACCGGTTAGCCTGTCACATAGTTGTTATACTTGTTATGTTAACATCTCAATTTTAATCTCTTTACTTGAAATGTTGTCACAAAAGTAGTTGCGTTAAGTTTGATAAGGAACAGAAATGTGTTTATTCTGTTTCTTACAGCATGATTTGCTTTAGATTAAATACTATCGGCTTAAATTTTAAAATGTAATAAATGCATCAACTTCATTTTTGGGGGCTGGCTTGTATATAAACGATTCTGCTTTTTATAAATATGGTTCTTCGAAATATGTATTAAAAACTGCATGACCATTTTTAATGATTTCAGTAGAGTAAATCTTTAGTAGCGATAAAGATAAATGTGTATGCGTTGGCGCTCCACAGATCTCACCGTCGGACATACATATACAAAATTTGAGACAACTATACATTTACGAGGGTGAAAATGACAACACCACAGCGAATTTTAAAATTTCAACTAAAAATTTGACTGATTAAAAATTATGATAATTTTTAGTGTTTTTTATGTTAATTTCTGATTAATAATCATGCCAATTTTTCTTTTTTTAAAATCATTTTCAATTTTTTAAAATATTATCACTGTCGTTATTTTGTTTAATTTTCAACATTTTTTCTCACTTTTATTACATTTTTACCTTAAATTCAAATATTTTTCAATGTTTCGTCAATTTTTTAACTGAACAATTTTCTTCCATTTTTGAAAGTTTAAGCAGGGTCCTGTTCAATATATGTGTAGTTTATATGACGAAATAAAAATACAAATTAATAAATAGCGAAAGTCAGAAGATAGGTGAACAACGCATTTACGTTTTTAATAGTCCCGTGATGTCATGGGATTGATCACCACTGGAAACGTCCGTGTAAGGAATGGACAGAATATATAAAAGGCAATTAAAACACCACGACTTAAATAACAATGTGAGGAAATTATGAACATAAAATGATATTTTAGTTACTTAATTGAAACTAACCCTTAATTGGGGAGGTGCGGTCTGTCAGACCACTAACGGTAGACTTTCGGTTATTTTATTTTTTGCCCAATCGAATGGATTGACCCTATAGCTTCCTGTGTCGTGACCTTAAATACAACGGCACTTTTTCCTTTGTGTTTCAGAGAATGGTTTATTTTAAATAATTTATATAATGCTTTATTCAACGTCTGTAAAACCGCACCCCATTTTTGTTCTCCAATATTGAACAAGGTTTAGCATATGGCGCTAAATCTTGGTCTACAGATTATCATCCAATTTACTGATCCTCGTTATGAAGCAGAGATCCAAGACTTTTAAATGAAGCAGAGAGTGATGTAAATGGTGAAGATAATTGTACAGAAATATTTTCCGATAAAAGTTCGTATTCGGCTGTTTTTAATATACAGTCAAACATCGATAATTCGGAATCGCCGGGACCACGGCAATTCCGAATTACGGAAATTTCCGAATTATAGAAATTGCGAAATTTGGGTATATTTAAATAAAAAATAATTAACGTACATCGTTAGTATGACGATATAAAACAATACACAACCTTATAATTTCAAAGATTAAACAATAGTTGAAAATGCTAATTAAAAGAACGGTAAAGCAATGATAACATTATTACTTACTCAAAGAAAACATCTTTATTACTTCATCATATCTAATAATGTTAGTTGTTTATATTTAGGTTTGTGCGAAATTAGTTTTTCACGGATTTTATATACAGTCATAATTTCATGTTCAGTTATGAAATCCTGTTGTTCAAGACCTGTTATCGCTTTATCTAGGATGCCAATTAAATCCTCTGTGGGAATTTTTTCTTCTTCATGTTGTTCAGTGTCACTCATTTCTTCATTTTCATCACAACACTTTCCTGCATTTAAAGCATTATTTAAGATTTCTGCATCGCTAGACTAGACTAGCTGAAGATAAGTACGGGGCGCGGGGAAACAAACAGCCAGAAAAACTAACGGTCTACGCCGATATATGAAAATATCCCTTAGAAGGAGAGCGAACGAAAAAGGTTCGAACAGAACGATCCGAATCAAGCAATAAGTTACTACTTACGGTATTTCAACCGGTTTTACAGGGGGGAAAAGTAACAAGCAATATGATTGGTTTGTTAAAATAAAATTTTCCGAAAAATATTTTGATTTTATAGGGGCGCCAACTATTATTACTTAACAAAAGCAGAAACGAATAAAACATCAACATTTCAGAAAAAGTCCGAATTATCGATGTTTGACTGTATATGTTCAAATATAATTAATTTTATCAGTGATGATGCATCTTGAAAAATTTCTAAAATCTATAAATATATGAAGAGAAATATTTTCAGAATTTAGAGGCTGATTTTTATACTAGTACCTAACTTGTATGTTAAAAATGCCTTGGAAAACCGATAATACCGATTAAAAAAAGGGGCAAATTTATCCATTGTCAGGGTGTGTGTGTTTTTTTTTTTCATATCATTGTTGAATTTTTCGTCATATTGTTTTGCATAGACCTTTGTATATAGAAAAAAAACAGATATGATTTAAAAATAATAAGTACTGTACTTTTCAAGAATTTGTTGTATCATATAATTTGAGAAGAAAATGATGTTCAAATACAATTACTTTTTTTTAATGATAGTTTATTTAGATAATATTTCTAAAACATATTTATATATCAAGAAAAATATCTGCATAACATATTGGTAGATTTTCATATTGATACTTTCATTAGAAAAGTATATTTGGGTGAGAATCTCATAAACCGACTTCCCCATTTAAGGGTTAAATATAATTAATAACATCGGCAAACCATTTAGAATCAGAAAATTCGGCACATTTCAAATTACATTTTCAGTAAAATTTATACCTCATTACGTTACACCAAAAATTTCCTTTGTTCAAAATCTTTAGAAATTTCTAAGTGAAACTCAATTTACGTTCCATCCTTGCCACACATTCTTCGTAAATAGCAGCTATTTCCAAGCGTAATCGTTTTAGGTTCAGTTTAGCGAAATTGATCCTAAGTAGAAAATTTACACGATTTAGCGGACAAACTGGCTCATAAACAGGCGAAACTTCCATCCGTACGTCCAATCTTTTCAAACCACGATTGAACATCACCACGACCGTAAAAGAATTTTCCTATCACTTCCTAAATCATGGCAGATTCTTATAGATCGTCAAATCAGGTCAATCGGTGAATCGGTATGAGAAAGCGAAAGCATTCCATTGTTTCCGACCACATGCTGCAAAATGTTCGCTTGTTTTGGGGAGGAAATGGGGTCTTAAAAGACCATCTCAAATGATAGGTGTGTGGTCACATGTAAGGTTTTTGAATAGCCCATAATAAAAGTGGAAGAATCTTCTGAAGGTGAAAAATAGGAAAGTGATGAGCTGTCTGTGGCGAATCGTGACAGTTTAAGTGTGATTTGGCATGCTTTACTACAATTGTGCCAAAGAAATAGCTTACATTTCGTTTTTCCAAAGATATTGTCTCCAATACAAAGCAAATTTGACTTCCTCCAAAAGTGAAAGAGGAGTTGAAAACGAGTTGAAAAAAAATACAGATATTTTATAAACTAATGATAATGGTTCAAGATAACTTTTATTCAAACACAAGGCAGGTGTTCCGCAAAAACGATTTTAGTTTTCATTTAATTGTTTTCGAATTTTGCCTCAAAAAACCAATCAAAAGATTCATGTTATTATTTTCATAGATATTTGAAAACAAAGTCCCATTGAGCCTTCAATGTTTTAATTCCGCCTTCGCAATTAATATAGATAGTAAAAAGAAACCTTGGCTCCAAACCGGCTGCATTTTTGTAGACATTTTTTGATGAAAATTTAAAAAAAATTATATATTTTTAGTATGCGAAACGATTTTAGAACGAACTAATAGAGTTATTATTATTATTTTAAAATAACAGTTAAATTTATGTATTCAAAAAGGCTGAACTTCTTAAACTGATAAACATTACAAAACACAAATACCGAGAAGTAAAATAAATATGATTAATTAAGCAATAAAAATGAATAAATCTATGCAAAAAGTACTTAAAGCATTAAAATTATTGAAGAATTGTCATATAAAAGAAAATTAATCCATCTTAAAAACGATAAAATTTGATTCCGAAAACGCTAAACCACATTTCCCGAGAAAAAATTATCATGGCTGAAAATATTAATAAAAGAATTTTATAAATTGCTATTAAAATTTTTCATAGCTAGGGATTCAATATTTGAATATATAAATTATTTTCAGTTAACGAAATGAATTAATCACGGTGTCATAGTTCTTCAGAAAAATATTTTATAATAATTAAAAATATATAACTTATTAATTCAAAAAATCGTTTTCCGATTATTTTATCAGTTTTGCATGCTTGCATTTACTTAATTAAAACCTTTTACAAATTAACTAAAAGAAGATAATTTTTTAAAAAAAAGGAAATCCCAATCAATTTTTTTAAAAAAGAAATAAGATTCGTCCACTTTTTGATTCCTTCAACTCACAAAGGTAGAATTAAAAATATTTATAATCAAATAAAATGAAATTATAATTCGTTTCAGACTTGCACTCAAAATTTTAAATTTCATCTTTCTTTTAGATATTTCGAAAATTATTTGACGAAATCTTTCGATGCAGTATTTAAAGTTACTTACTTGAATGTGAAGGGTTAAAATCGGACTTTTCAAAGATTCTCTATCAATTTCTTTGACGAGATACAGGTCAGCCATCTGGTCGTGCATTTCAAAAAGACCCTTTTCATTACCTAAATTTTTAAAATATATATACATCAAAGACTCATCAAAATTATTACATTAATTTTAAAAATCTATCCTATCAAGCAATATCAAACTCAGAAATGAAAGCACACTCAAAAACATTCTAAATAAATGATTGAATAAAAGTAATATGTACGAGATTTATTTCATACTTTTATTTGAAGTATATTTTAGAAAATAAAATCTCCCAATAATTTTTTTGTTAATATTATCACAAAAATATTTTTTTGTTTGGGAAAGTTCAAGCGATTAACATGCAATAAAAACAAAACAGTTTTCGTTTATTTCCTTTTTTATTTATTAAGATGAATAGTTAAGATGGCATGAATAGTGGTTACAACTTTCAGCCAATGAGTTGCTGAACCGCCGGTTATGGCAATCCAACAATAATGTAATCCGTTGATCTTTATCGCCAAATTTAAATCCGTCGCCAATGAGTTACTAAACCACTGGCGATCGTTGGCAAAGACGGTTTAATACGTAATTACCATTAAAACAAATGAAAGCTTTATTTCTCTGATTGGGGCCAAATTGAATAATTTCTGAATTTTTAGAAACAAATATAGATTTCCACTTTAAAAAAACATTTCAAATGACGTAAATAATTATATTTAATGAATAAATTAAATGTTGTAAAACTATAAAACCTGAAGTTTTATTTCTGGTCATCGTTGGTAAGATATTCTTGTTACTCTAGAAAGAATGTTTTTTCAAACAAAGAAATAAAAAAATACTCTCCTCTTTTATAAACAAAACTATCTGAAACTAATCGAAATTTTAAACAATTGTTGCGAAGGTCGCGGTACGAACCCGTGACGCTAGAACCAGTAGCCGAGTAACATAACCATAATACAAAAGTCGACTTCGGTATCGTAGACGTTATCTGGCTTATAAGGCTAGCGCTACAGTACTCCTCCACCAGTGAGTCAGTGAAGAAGTGAACGATTTCTATGGCGCCAAGCGTTATGGCGAGTTACTGCTTACTTTTACGTCAAGTGAGTCTGACGATTTTTGTTTATTTACTCTCTTTACGTCAATCTAGTCTAGATTTTGCTGTGGATACATGGCGCCACGACTGTTACGGAAGGTTGCGTTGTGAGGGTCCCCAATGTAACGATTGAAGGTCGCGGTACGACCCCGCGACGCTAGGCGACCAGTAGCCAAGTAACATAACCATAATACAAAAGTCGACTTCGGTATCGTAGATGTTATCTGGCTTATAAGGCTAGCGCTACACAATCATCATTTCAAATAATTTTATTTTTTTTAATTCTTTAATACACTCATCTTTTTGTTCACGGTAGCATTTCAACTGATTAAAATAAGAAAATAATAAATACGAAAACGGTAATCGTCATGACATTTAAAATATTATGTCACTGCAACCGTTTAAATTAGCTATAGTTTTAAAAGCAGTGTTACGCAGTCGAAGCAATTTATGATGTTGTATTATATCCCTTGTAACTTTGAAGTTCTTAAAACCACGAAATAATAAACTTCACAAAAAAAGAGAAAAATAATTACCTTGAATGATGGAATAGCGTAACGGAGCATTAACACCAGCATCTTGATCATAAGCATGAATAGGTGGGTCCAGAGAAAGCTTGACTCTTATTCTTGCACCCTGCGTTTTAATTACAAGATAAAAAAACATAAAGATAGTTAATGGAAAGTAATGTGAAAAATAATGAGATTACAGAAGCTTGTTCTATTAATTATATTTCACTTACAGTAATGGCGGCGGCCTCTAAAACGTGCGTTTTGTACACCTCTTTTGTAAATACAGGATTTTGGTCATCTGAATCTTTCAATCGAATGGTCATTGTGGTCACCGAACTTTTACTTTCAGGACTGCCATGATCCTAGAAAAGAATGGTCGAATAAGCAAAATGAACGCCAATCATACAAAAAAGATATAAAAAAACTCGATTTTGATTATTATAAATGTTGGGTATCCCACAGAACTATTTTAACTAACCAACATCTGCCTTCATTTTGTTTTGTCAACACCCGATGATATATGAAATCCAAAGCAAGAGTTGTAAAGGTTAGATCCTTTCCCAGAGGACGATAATTTTTAATTAGTTTAGCATTCCAGAACAACGACATCTATCGAACTATTGAAAAACTATCCCAATTAATTTTGAGGCAGAGGCCCCACTAACTTTCATAAAGGAAAGATGTCTGTCTTCACGTATCAGCGATTCCCGCAAAGCTCAGCGTCTACGCGGTAATATATATTTACAGTCATAATGTTTTCCTACCTCTGACGTCCTCCTAGAGGAAATAATCTAACTTTCTGATCATTAAATATCTCCATGTTTTAATTCTTTTTAATATTTCTCTGTAAATACTCCCCCTGTAAACATTCCCCTTTAACTCTAAATAAATTCTTTTATTTTTTCTAAAGAAGTCTCTTCATCCTTCGTTTGTATTATTTTAATTTTGGTTTAGAAACTAACCCGTAAATATTAAAAAACCCTATACATCACGCCACTAAAATCCTGCTATCTGAAGAGTCTAATTTTTTAGGTTTGGTTAGACTCCCACATAAATATATACATATACATTATATTACACAATATAATGCCCATATATTATATTACCAATATAATACCCATTATATTACCCATGTATACCATGTAGCATTATATTACCCAATATAATACCTATATATTATATTACCAATATAATACCCATTATATTAACCAATATAATGCCCTTTATATTACCCATGTCCATTATATTACCGATATATAATACCTAAATATTATATTACCAATATAATATCCATTATATTACCCATGCCCATTATATTACCAATATAATACCCATTATATTGGTATTTTACATAATCTACATAGCATAGCAAAGATTATGAAATTAAAATTCGGTATTGACTTCGATGCCAAAAAATCTCTCATTTTTAGTTGTAAATACTGTAATTTATATCTCAAAGTAAAATTTATAAAAATGAGAGTATTATAACAAAATTTAAGCATCTGCCTTTGACATCGATTTCTAAAAATGATAAGAATTATGAGGATTTTTAACTTCGAATTACAAGAATAATTTCTGTCATATCTATTTATTTCCTAAATATTCATTTGAAATGAAAATAAGTCTAATTTTCAGCAAAAATGCACAAATTGTATTAAGTACATTATAAATTAATTTTAGGAGTACTATTTAACATTTTGTGATAAGTATTTTCTCCCAGTGGTTTTCAAATTATTTATAAATAACCAACTCAAATAATCAAAATCTTTGAATCGTATCGATTAGGTTCCAATGTCAGAAATTAATTATACTGAATTTGGAATCTGATAACATAATAAACAATCATCGCTTTCTCAATCAATTTTGTAATCAATTTGACATTGAAAGGATATTTTTTTCCAACCCCTTTCATTAATAAAGCAATTTTTTTTCTCAACCTTGGCCTACCGATCCAGCTATAATACCCAATCTCCAAAAACAAACACACCACTATTAATAACCGATTCATTAACTTTTGATAAAAAAAATTATCTTCCAATAACCAACAAAGGCTTAACGGTATAATTAAGAACACCTGTCGGAATTTACATTCCATCATTGTTCATTAAGTATTCGAAGGGTATCACGGGGATAGAAATGAGCTACACCCTTCTACAAATATTTCCTTATTGAGAGATGCTCAAAATGAAATTGCGACATGCATCATTGCGTACATAGGGTTAAATCCCCACCCAACTGCATCACATGGGATCTAACCCATCACTTAATATCTAGCAACCTTGGTAGAATCACAAAGTTAATACGGATGCTTATAACTAATTGAGTTTTGACGTGCAAGGATTAAGAATAGTGTCACTTTAATTCTGTCGATGTCAATAATTAGTACTTTCTCCCGTTATAAAGGACCCCAGGGCATAACGGGATGAGCAGTAATTATTGTATTTTCTTGAAAAGGGAAAATGAAATTGATGTATATATATATTCACAAGGGGTGTCTGCCTGTTTATGCAACTATTTGGCCTAGACCTTGGCTAGGTTTCCTTGAAATTAAAACGCTTTCATTAACCTTGATGATAAAATTTATAAATAAATTTTAGATCTGAATGTCATCAGAAGTTAATTTCAAATTGGTATTAAAGAATGTATCAATTTTTTTACCGTCTAGCCTTCGAGAAAATTATGATATATTTTTATAAATTATTTTCGGTTAAAAGGACACGAAATTTCCAGAACATGTAGAAATAAATACCGTTAAACCTGTGATTAACGTAAACTTTTTCTTTTTCGACCATTTCTTATTTTGTTGCCATTTGGCGTCCTTTTGGTTTCAAAACTGTTTGCTACACCGCCAAAAAAATCTCATTTCTTACACAGAAGTGTAAGTAAATGAAATTAGATAAGTAATGAAATAAAAAATAAGTAAATGAATTTTTAAAAAAGATTAAATAATATAAGTAAATGAAATTTTAAAAAATAAGATAAATTTAAAAAAAAAGATTGAAATGAAATCTGCTCTGCATATTTCAATTTATCATTTCAGAACATCATTTCTAGAATGGCCAAGCACCACGTGCTCGTGCGAGTTGAATTATATTTTTATTCATTTTAATGGTTTCGTCGAATGAGACACTTTAGTAACGCATACTATCCAAAAAGCTTTGTCTCGCATTTATAGTTTAAAAAAATATCACATTTCCTATTTATTTCATTTCATATAATCACGTGCTCAAAATGACATTTTCTACATTTTATTTGCTGTAGTCATTAACTTATTTTTTAAAACCAGAGCTTTTGTAAATGCAATGGCAACGCGTTATTAATAACTGATTTTTTGAGAAGCCCGTGAAGATAATAAAACTTTTATTTTTCGCCTACGTATTTTTGTTGACTCCAAAAATCTCATCCAAAAAACCACATCATGTTCTGACATGATAAAAAAATGATGCATTAATTAATGACAAGGAAATATATTCGATTGTGTATATAGCTTTATTTTCACGGTTTTAAGAATTCTTTCGAATCAATCTGGTTTTGCAATTATTTTCTTTTTATTGTCATTAAGAAATTGAAACATGGAGGAAATAAAATCATTAACATCTTTCGCAAGAAATAAAATTCCGTCGAAAATTCAACTTAAAATTAAGACTAATATTTTAAAAGCTTTGTTCCGGATATTTAAATAATAATATCCGAATTAAAAATTTCAAATGTTTCCAAATGAACTCTACAGTACAGGTGAGTAAATCCAGTTTTAGAAAAATGTCTACAAAATTAATATTTTTTTCATAAACAGAATTTTGTAACAAAATTTTTAAACACTTAAGATTAAATTAATAAATAATACTAAATATAATTTATTTCAAGAGTTGGCATTCTCTATAGCATAAACAAAACAGCAATAATTTAATTAAAAAAAACCTTACATCGTCAAAACAAATCGCAATACATTATTTAGAGGTTGTATTTCGTAGGATTAATTGCTTGGGTTGAAAACTGTCAAATATTATATACTTTTAACCACTCAATAGACAGTGTCTTTGTTAAAAAGTGATAGAAAATATAAGATTCATATCAAAAGCAAATGGAGATTCAATGTTTTTAAAATAAACTCTATTTAAATATTTCCAAAGAAACCGCATAGTTTCTTTTATTCATATCCTTTCAGTTTAACAGCCATAAAATATGAAACAATTCCTCTAAGAACTATATACACTTTTAAAAAATTAAAAATAATGAAAAACAAATCATAATAAAATTGCTCCAATTTTCTTTCGTAAAGATGGAACGTAACCTGAAATCAGAGTTCCAAAACACTCATTTTTTCTTTTATTTTCACCTTCTTATTGAACCAAAATGAAAAGTAATGAACCGTTCTAAATGACGGTCTGAGATTTCCCTTAAGCGTTCCAGAACGCGTTCATTGTTAAACAATAATTTATCACTTGAATAAGAAAGTTAACCTTCACTATATATACTCTCTGCGTGATACAAATTATTTTCTCGTCTGCACAAAATGATTATAGATCATTAATTGCTTTGAAGGCACTTTTTGTTTCGAGTTGAATAAATCAGCATTTTCCTTCGATTTCTTTTCCATTTGGAATGAAACGGTCTAAATTTAACTTTAAAATTAGATGTTAACATAGGAATAGGGTATTTGTTCGTATAAAAGTGATGCATAATTTTTCTTTCAGAAAACTTTTATTCAGTATCTTTCCTGGTATATATTCGGCGAATTTAGACAAAAGCAAAATTCTATTCAATCATTATTTATTTTCTTTAAAAGAGGACATAAAATGTATATTTCTGGGAAATGCATTAAATATAGCACATTTATGTTTTATTTTCTCAATACATGAATTTTAAGAGGTCGATTTTCTATTTTAGAACAAAAGATTTTTTTTCCATATTTAAAGAACATCAACTCAAATCGCTTTATATATAAAATTTTTGCTTTGAATATAAGAACATTCTTTATACAAACAATCAAAAACAATAACAATTTTTTTAATCTAAAGAGACTATTTAAAATTTTTTGTTTGTTTTTAATAGTAACGGCCTATCATGATTCGGAATACTGTGTCTTGTTTCAGGACATCTGTTCTGAAAAAAAAAAGTGTAAATTTAATTTTACCTTTGTCGAAAAGCTAAAAGGCAGATGTTCCAATATGACAATAAGCATTTTAATTATTCATTCCTTTTCACAAATCTTTGTAACATAATCTTAATCGTTTTCTTTATAGTTATTGATTTGAATAATAAATGTTTTTTTAATAAATATGTTACACACTTTCATTGTGATTGCATATATCTATATAAATAAAAATGAATCGCCAAATGAGCTGCTAAGCTCAAAACTCGAAAACGGCTCGGTTTTTTTTGTAATATTTTTTGTAATTCGGCTAACTTTTTGTAATATTTTCATTAAGAGACGATGAAGGTTCTTATAGAGAGAAGATTATAGTTCTAAATTGCGAGGAAAATAGTAAAAACGACACCTTTCTTACTTTTCCGCCAAAAATCTTCAATTCCCCACCGTTAATTGTGTAAGACCAGTTTGTTTTTCCCCCCACGCTAAAGAGGTTAGGCTTAAACGATCGATTAACTAATTATGAAATTACTAATTATTCTGATTAACTAATTTATGAACTAGAACTTTTATGAATTTAATTCTTCATGTAATGATTATCCAAAGAGTGTAGACATTTTATAATATCCTGTATAAAAATATAATATTCGCTAGGCAAATAGAATAATCAACATATTTCCAATATTAAAAAATACAAATTATATTTATTAAATATGTGATGTATTACTATTTTTTGCATTTACTTATCGAAGTAGCGAACTTAAGAATTATAGAATACAAATGATAGAAATTGTTTGATAAATTAGAAAGGAGCATTTATTGATACCTTTTAGGGGCAGAATAAGACAGAATCCACCTTAAAAACTTTAAAAGAACCTTGAATATTAAAAGTAGAACTGATTAGAACCACTACATCCGTAAGATAAATAATTTGCTGCTGACAACATCACTGACTTAGCACAAATACCATCGCTACTGACAAATAATTATGCTAATCCTCTAAAAAGAATTTATTAAAAAAATTCTAGTCCTTGATTGTCTTCACATTTTTAGAGTTTTAATTTTATATTCATAAGCACAAAAGCATGCAGTTTTACAACAAAATATTTGCTAAAGATCACGTGAGTGATGTAGCACGTGTTTAGCCTACACGCCCATTACTTAGTCGATGAATGGCAAATTATTTCCAGTACAAGAAAAATTCTCCATTAAAACCCGTGTCCCTGATTGTTGTTCAATTTGTTCTGCCCTTGAACCTACTTTTATGTGTAAAATACGTTTCTGGACTGGAAAATAGACTTACATTATTTTCCTAACGGGGAATTCTTGGATGCCGTCCAAGGATTCGCGATCCCTTCATCATTTTTCTCTTCCCGCTATCAGTAATGAATTCTAATTCACTGACCTTGGGCATTCGGAGAAAGTTTTGTCAGGATAAAACCAGTCTCTTACCAGTCCACATCCCCAGATGGAACCATTTATTGTCATTTTAATTCCTACCATCTGTTAGTCATGCACTTAAAATTATTTTATGGGAATTTAATTAAACTATTGGGGAGTTGCTGAGTAAAATATTGCTTCAGAAATCTTATCAACTTAAATGTATAAGTGCATCCCTCTATAAAGGATTTAAAAATCCTTTATAGAGGGATGCACTATAAAGGATTTGTTGCTGTTGATCAATTTTTTATTGGTTCTTTGTAGGTGACACAGAATACATGTCAGCATACTTTTTTTATTGGTTGATCAAGATAGCTATATACCTAATCAGACAGGATTGTTCAATCAGGATTCGTACCGTTATTCAAGCACTTTTCAATTATTTCATGTGAATTTAATAAAAAATTTATAAGTGCATCCTTGTATAAAGGATTTAAAAATTTGCAATCAGCTTCTTCAGTCTCATTTGCTGTTGTTCATCAATTTTTTTATTGATTCTTTGTAGGTGACATAGAATATGTATCAGCAGGCTTTCTTTATTGGTTGATCAAGATAACTATATGCCAAATCTAACACGATTGTCCAATCAGGATTCCTACCATCCGTTATTCAAGCACTTTTCAATTATTTTATGTGAATTTAATAAAAATAAAAGGGAATCGACAGATAAAACATTTCCTGAGAATCGTATTTACTCAAATTTATAAGTGCATCTCTCTATCTAGGATTTAAAATTTTCAATTAGTTTCTTCAGTATCATTTGTTGTTGTTCATCCATTTTTATAGCTTCTTGTAGGTGACACAGAATATGTAACAGTAGGCTATTTTTTATTGGCTGATCAAGTTAACTATATACTTAATCTAACAGGATTGTCCAATCAGGATTCGTACCAATCGTTTTTCAAGCATTTTTCAATTATTTCATGTGAATTTAATAAAAATTTATAAGTGCACATAATAAAAATTTATAAGTATCAAGGATTTTAAAATGTTCAATTAGTTTCTTCAGTCTCAATTGTTGTTGTTCATCAATTTTTTTATTCGTTCTTTGTAGGTGACACAGGATACGTATCAGCAGACTTTTTTTTATTGGTTGACCAATATAACTATATACCTAATCTAACAGTACTATTCAATCAAGATTGTTTATGTTCTGAAAATAATCAAATTCACTATTGCCTTGAAAATTATTGCGAATTTCATGTAAATAATGTCCCAAAAAGAAAAAAAGAAAAGAAATTTCTTGGACTAATAAATAGCTGCATGTGATAAAATTGACAGTATCTTTGTTATATGCAACTATTTCATGCTTAAATTACTATCAGATCAATCTTTCTCTGTTTATTTTTCCTTTTAACTAAAGTTGAACGCAGTTGATATTAAAGAAATAAATATTGTTATTCCTGTTTTCAAATCGGAATAACTAATATTTTCATACTAATTTATTCTTCACCAGCGCCTAGAAAATCCATTCATTTTATTCACTGTATCTCCATTTTCTTCAGAATAAAATAGAGTAATATGGTTTTCTGGTCCATTTTTCATTCTAACCCCCATTGAATAATTACTACCACATTTGTTCTGTGATTTAAATAAATATAGATCCATTCTATTTTAAGATCAAATTATTGATTTTTTTTTATTTCCCATACATTGAAATCAAGGGATTCAGTATTTGCCAGAAAACATTTTATAGTAACGCCGCGGCTAAAGCAAATAAGTTTTAATAGATTTTTTCTAGTTTAAATTATTCTATTAATAGAAATTTTAGATAAAACAAACTTGATCATAGAAAGGGCTTTTATACACGGAAAGTAAATAAACGGCAAACATAGACAAAATTAACCAAGTCACCGTAAGTATATATAGGACAAAGAGTTTCATTAATGACTTCATTTCTTTTACTGTTTCATCAATGTAAACATCTCAAGGTTAGAAGTTTTATATTTTTTAATTCACTGTCTCGCCATCAAACCATTATTTTATTTAAAAAAGGAAGCGGTTTTTAGAAATGTCTCTCAAACAGTCATCGCATAGTTAATTCAAAAAGTTTATGTTTGTAGCATGACCATACAAGGGAGCATTGTAGACCTATTGGTCATATTTGATTTTAAATGTCAAATACCAAAATCTTTTATCTGCCGCCTTATCAAGAGCAACGCTTGTTTTTCTTCACCTCATGATAGAGCATAAAATTACTAAGCGCCTCAGAGATCAATTCAAGTATTTTGCAGTTCTAGGCAATGCATATTTTGAAAAACCTGTTTTAGTAAAATGGTCAATTTAATTTCACGCTAAAACTTATTTTTAACATGATGATAGCTTATTTTATGTAAATATGTCATATTTAATTAATTTTGTGAAATTTTATTTAAGTGCAGTACACTCCCGAGTATCTGGTTTTCGTACTATTTGGCCTAGTTTTCTTGTATCGTAATTAAATGAGGAAAGCAAACTATTGCAGTAGCAGTCAGTCATCCGTTAAAGACTTTTTTCAAAAACTAAAAACTGCAAGCTTTGACTCTTATCTAAGGGTTAACTTTTCATATGTGTGCAATCAATCATTTATCAGGGAAAAATCAGATCAGTTTGTGTCAATTTTCTTAAGATGTAGGACTACGATTTACTTAAACGTTTTGTTTACGTTTTCTGTATTTGAGTTAGGCATTACAGAATATGAACAGTTTTCATTCTATGACTGGTTCTCTAATAGTTTCTAGAAACACGCAGCGCAGTATTTAAGCATATATAGAGTCTTCTATTTTAATTGTACACATTACCGACAATTGCTTCTAATATTCATCGGGCTGCAGTCGTGTTCATACTCAACATGGCTTGAAATAAATGAAGGTCTCAGTTCTTAATAAGAAATGAGAAAAATGTATTATAACAGCGTATTTGCTATATAAACTTTGTGTTCCAATATCCGAGCAAAGAAATGAGCCCACAGAACAGTCTATCCGGATTTTTTTGTTATCCGACCTGCACTTCCGTCAGAATAGGCCGGATATCGGGAGTGTACTGTATTATGTATCTAAACTATCCGGCAACTACGTTCGTGCACAACATTACTCAAGCAGGCGATAGTTTTATTTTCTAATATCTAAGTAAACATAATGAAAATATAGAAACCCGAAAAAATTATATTTGATGAAATATTAATACCCTAATATATTTTATAATGGGTTAAGTTTATACATATATAATGAAAAGCATTTAAATTATTTGTTGAAAACAGATAGCAAAGTCGTGGCCGAAATCATGGAGAAGACAGGTTGAATTTTTAAGTTCGTTTTATTCCACCACGGGAGGAGGCATTATTTACAAGAAGACAGACAAGGCGCATCCGTACACAGCGGTGCAGAAAAACAGAAGCGTAAAGAAGGGCGCGATAACATTATCATTGGACTTTAAATACTGTAAAATTTTGATCGAGAGAATATTTTTTATAGAGCTTATACAATCAGATTTCAATGAGGATTTCCATGACAGATGCCTAAGAGGCAAGGGAAACACAGGGATCTTTTTAAAGGTATTTGTTTAGGTAAGCAATTTTCATCCTCTCGCACAGAGCGTGGGAATCTCGTCTTTTAGTCGATTCAGCAATTTTACACAGCTTCTGTTGAATTAATTAACTAAGATGAGTGGAATGGATCAGGTAAAAAAGAGAACTTTGTAGAATGAAGTTACTATGGGTTAAATTAAGATAGGGCTTTGGAAATTAATTAGAATTAAAATTAAGAAAAAATATCATTATATATATAATGATATTTTTAAAATTAAATTAAAACCCAATTAATTTCCAAAACTCTATCTTAATTTAACCCATAGCAACTTCATTCTATAATATTCAATATTCTCTTATTTCTTGATCCATTCCTCCTGTCATAGTTAATTAATTCAACAGAAGCTGTGCAAAATTGCTGAAACAGCTAAACGCCGGTTACTTTCTCACACTCCGTGGGAGATATGAAAATTGTTAACCTAAACAAAATACCTTTAAAATGATCCCTGTGTTTCCCTTGCCTCTTATGCATGTGTCATGGAAATCCCCATCGAAATCTGATTTTAGAAGCTCTATAAAAAATATTTTCCCTGTCAAAGTCTTGGTATTTAAGACCAGGGATAATGATTTCCCGTCCCTTTTTGTACACTTAGCTTTTTCGCCAATTCAGTGTTGTGTCGTTCTGTGTTGTGCACGTCGCTTTCGCTTGTAAATAATGCCTGCTCCCGTGATGGAATAAAAAGAACTTAAAAATTCAACCTGCCTTCTCCATGATTTCGGCCACGACTCAGCTATTTGTTCACACCAGATAATAGTTAACTGTTTTGCATTATATATATAATCGTTCGGCTTGCAGCTAACTTTCAGCTCAAAGGACCTAGGCAGCTGCCTGAGTGAAAATTCGCAATTAACGTGTCTCTACTAAAAATAGTCCTGTTCCATACGATTTTACTTTCAAAAGGGACCTCGTAAAGGTTTTTGAAGGTCTGCTATGTCGCCTTTTTCACCGTCCTCTCCTCAAGTAACAACGAAGAGGTGAAAATCCAATACAGCAATCCTCTTCCTATTGGCCATCAAACTAGCGACCTTCAAAGTGGCCATGACTCAATGACAAAAACTTGCAAGACCCTCTTCCTACTAAGTAACGGTTGTCCGTTATTCTACCGTTAGGTGATCAGGAAAAACATCAGCGTCATCGCTAAAACGTTAACGCCTGCAGCTACAATTTCTCGTGGCATTTTTTTTTCCCACATCGCAATCAAACATAGCTTTGTTAAGTGCAACGTTGTTTGTCCTTCACTTCGGTCTTTTTGAATGAGAAGGCGATTAAGACTTGGTATGGGATGGGCCATAAGGCAGTTTAAAAAATAATGATGATGGTGATCATACAAAAGGATAAGAGCTGCGTGTTTCGCAAGATAATAATATTTGTTTTTCAGTTAATCGGGTCACCAGGAGAGTAAAATTGTTAATGAAAAGTTAGGAGGGTAAATAAAGCATTGCATGAAAACATCATTTTTCTTTAGCCAATATTTGATGGACCACATTTAGATAATTTCATGGTTATTACTCATCATTTGTATTCCATGACTAAAAACAAAGAAATTGTTATAATTCTTCTCCTTATACTATTGAAAATACTATCGATTTAAATAGACTATCGTTACCTTATTATCTCCTATCTACAATAGAAAGGTGAGAGCATCTAATTGAAAAGCAGAACTGAATCATAAACAATTCCCGTGGCACTCAACACTTTAAAGATAATTATAATTATAATAAAAAAATACATATAAACAATATTTCCATCTTGTTTACATAAAGTGCATTGTATATTTTGTTCTTTTTTTTACTTTATCAAACAAATAATGGTCGTTAATTTCATATCTTCTAATTCTCGATAAAAATGTTCGGCAAAAATATTTCCTTATACTGTCGAAAATATTATCTATTTAAATAGATTATCCCTACATTGTTACCTCTTAATTCTCTTAGAAAAAGGAGCATCAAATTAGAAAGTATACGGAAATGATAAACAATTATCTAAGACAGTTGGCGACTAATTAGAAAGTGTGGATCATAAGTAATTCACACAACAGTCAATAGGTTAAAGATAATCGTAATTATAATAAAAAAATATTTTTAAAAACATTAGGTTTTTCTCATAAACAAAAAAGCCATATAAAACAGCTTTTAAATTTTATGAAACAAATAATAGTAGTTAATACCATATCTTTTAATTCTCGATAAAAAATACTCGGTTAAAATATTTCCTTATACTGTCAGAAATGTTATCTATTTAAATAGATTAACACTTCATTGTTATCTATTATTTGTCTTAGATAGTTGTCGTCTAATAAGTAAATGTGAATCATAAACAATTCACATAACAGCCAATAAGATGATCTTAACTATAATTTAAAAGATATTTTTTAAAAAAATTAGGTTTTTGTCATAAACAAAACTTAAAAGTGTATAAAAATGCTTTTAAATTGTATGAAACAAATAATGGTCGTTAATTTTATATCTTCTAATTCTCGATAAAAAAATGTTCGGCAAAATATTTCCTTATACTGTCGAAAATGTTATCTATTTAAATAGATTATCCCTACATTGTTATCTATTATTTCTCTTAGATAGTTGGCGTATAATTAGAAATTATATATGAAACATAAACAATTCATACAGCAGCCAATAGGTTAAAAATAATTTTAGTTATAATTTAAAAAAGATAAAAAAAGCATAATGCTTTTCTCATAAACAGAGCTTAAAAGCGCATAAAATATTTTATGCTTTTAAACCTCATTAAACAAATAATGGTAATTAATTTCATATCTTCTAATTCTCTATAAAATGTTCGACTAAAATATCTCCTTATACTGTCAAAAATGTTATCTATTTAAATAAATTTTCCTTACATTGTTACCTCTTAATTCTCTTAGAGAAAGGGGCATCAAATTAGAAAGTATATGGGATTAATAAACAATTCACATAGACCAACAATTAAAGATAATTGTAATTATAATAAAAAATAATTAAAAAATATTATACTTTTCTCATTTATAGAACTTAAAACCGCATGAAATATTTTATAATTATTAATTTCCTCAAATAAGTAATATTCGTTAATAATAATAATAATAAAAGAAATAATATAAGTAATATTCGTTAATAATAATAAAAATTTCGGTTAAAATAATTCAAAATAAAACAACCATATCAAAGAGCAAAAAAATTAAGATACTTATAAATTGTTATTAAATTGATCACAATAAACCCAATTTTCATATTTTTTTCAAAAAATTCCAATGCACATCTGTTAGATGCAATTAAAATTTAGTTACATGAAATTTAAAATGATTTTGTATTTCTGAAGCATTAAAACATGTACTTACCGATGCCTGTATGAGAAGCTTGAATTCCCTAGATCCATAGTCGTAATCTAGGGGTTTGTTGACTACAAGGATGCCTTCAATGGGATCGGACAAGGCAAAGGAATTGTTTTCATTTCCCCCCTGCAAAAATATATCGATATCACAAATATATACAACTAACCAATTAATATAAAAGAAATCCAACATATGATAAATCTATATTTAGCTATAATATAATAAAAAATAAATTTCTTATAAAAACAAAAATGAAAGGTTTTAAATAGGTTTAAAGCTGCGTTCTAAATTCCCCAAATATATATTCGCTTATATTTAAGTTTATTACAAAACATTTTCAAAATATATTTTTCAGATCTTAATTCAAACACGCAGGTTTTAATAACAAACTTTGAAATAAACAACTTAAGCTTTTAAAAATCTTAAATGAAAAGTCTTTAAATTTAGTTCAAAAGATTCTTATAATTAAATTTAATAGTTTAGATTATCTGAGCGATATTCTACACTTAATTACCTGCAAAAAATATATGTATATCAGAAATATATACAACAAACCAATTAATATAAAATAAATCCACTATATAATAAATCTATATATAACTATAATATAATAAAAAATAAATTTCTTATAAAAACAAAGCAATAGGATTTAAATAAGATTAAAGCTATGTTCTAAATTCACCAAATTTCGCTTATATTTAAGTTTGTTACAATACATTTACAAAATATATTTTTTAGATCTTAAAATCTTAAGTGGCAACACTTTAAATTTAGTTTAAAAAGATGCTTATAATTAAATCAATAGTTTAGATTATCTAAGAGTGATATTCTACAATCAAAATTAATATTAATAATCATATTTATACTAAGCTTTTCTTCAAAAAGTCGGCATCTATTTACATGGAGTACGCTCAATAAACAGGAAATGTTACGTATCGCGTTCAAAACTTCAAGTTGCCGCTGGTTGTAATGATATCCTGGAACGACAGTAATATTCCGAGCGAACTGACATCCACCAGTTTGTCTTAGGGACATAGTCTGAAGATCACCCATTTTTTTCATCTGGTATAGGAACAGAAACCAACTGAATTCAAGCCTAACCAAACGCTCACTTTTAAGAGAAGATGGTGGTGCAATGGGGCTGGTCCTTGGTGATGGCCTTGTGGGATGCTTATGCCAGATGGTAGAGAGATCGAAAAGATGGATCGAAAGATACGCATGACAAGATATACAATTTTCGGTTGCTACAGAGCATTGTATACCCAATGAAGCTTGGGTAAAGCAATAAACAGATAGTTCCAAATTGATTTTAAATTTGATGGTAAATACATTGCGAACATTTGGTGAATTCCAGAATGAGCTATTAATATTCTTAAGGAACGGTGGATATCTTTATCTGTTGTCTTCATCGGGGATTTATCGGATAATTATTCTCTGCAATTTACTATTTTAATATTCATTACCGAGGATTTATCTGCATTTTCAACACCTTTTAAGTAATTTGTTAAATGCAGGTCATCATCTCTTATGAATTGAGCGTTGAAATATTTAAGAAATGAGCGTTTTATTATTTAAAAAATGAAATTGAAATCTGCTATGCATATTTTAATGTATCATGTCAGAACGTCATTTCTTGAACGGCCAAGCACCACGTGCTCGTGAGAGTTAAATTATATTTTTATTTATTTTAATCGCTTCATTGAATGAGTCACTTTAATATTGCAAACGATCCAAAAAAACTTTGTCTCGCATTTATAGTTTTAAAAAATATCACATTTCCTATTTATTTCATTTCATATAACCACGTGCTCAAAACGACATTTTTCTAGGTTTTATTAGTTGTAGTCATTAACTTACTTTTTATAAACAGGGCTTTTGCCTTAGTACTCAATAAGAATTGAAAAATTATTTATTTAAAGGTCAATTTTGGTATAAAAACTTTGTCTTTTGGTACTGGTGGGCAAAGAAATGAGTTCGCTGGTCTCCAGCCTATTCGACTTTTAATCATGTCAGAACATGATGCTATTTTTGGAATGAGGTAGACAAAAATCTGTAGGCGGAAAATAAAATAAAAAAAAAACGTCAGCTAAAAAATGAAATTTTATTATCTTCGTGTTGCTATCACATTTACAAAAGCTCTGATTTAAAAAAATAAGTTAATGACTACAGCAAATAAAACCTAGAAAAATGTCATTTTGAGCACGTGGTTATATGAAATGAAATAAATAGGAAATGTGGTATTTTTTTAAACAATCAATGCGAGACAAAGTTTTTTTGGATCGTTTGCAATACCAAAGTGACTCATTCAATGAAAGGATTAAAATGAATAAAAATATAATTTAATTTGCACGAGCACGTGGTGCTTGGCCGTTCAAGAAATCGTATTCGGACATGATACATTGAAATATGCATAGTAGATTTCATTTTAATCTTTTTTTGTCATCTGACCTGTTCTTCCGCCGTAGAAGACCGGATACTTGAGGGTGTACTGTTGTACGAAAATGAAGACTTAATTGCTTTGTCTTAATCTCATTAAAAATTTATTTGTCACAACATTCATATCCCACTCATAAAAAGAAAATAAATGGAATACTGAAAAATAATATTTCCTTGTTGCCAATTTTTTATTAATGATTTAAAAATTAAATATAAATTTTTATGGAAAATTTTTAACGCTAATTATAATATTTCAAAAGGATTATGTGATTAAAATGTAATTATATTTATCAGCTATACAGATTAAATTCAAAGAATCATTTTTTCAAGTAATGCAATAAATACTGGCTTAAAGATTAAGCAAATAATAATTACTTTTATAAAAATTGACTTAAGATTAAATAAAAAAAAATAGGATAAAAGCATCATAAAAGAAAAATAAAACAAAATATGCTTTCTTGTTTTAAATTTACAAAGCATATATCATTACAAAGCAGTCTTACATCAAAACATTAATTCGCACAAATATAAATAATTAATTGTTTTGATCAAGTCTTTTGTGATTTGAACCTGACAAAAAAAAAAAAAAGTTGCTTCCTTGTTTTTAAATTTTCCAAGCATATATCATAACAAAGCAGTAATACGTCAAAACATTAATTCGGTCAAATATAAATAATTAATTGTTTTGATCAAGTGTTCTGTGATTTGAGCCTGACTAAAAATAAATTTCCAAAATTTAAACTGTCTTTTGTATAGAGAAAACAAAGAACTTACCGTCACGCTTATTTAAACATGATATTCAAAAGCATGCCCTTAATTTAATTTTTATCTTAATCTGCTACTCACTATTTTTTATGCAAATATATTCCATTAATGCAACACTTTAGAAGGTGCTAATTTCAAAACACGTTCGCAAGAAATCCAGTGAATATAGTTTCCCATTAGTTCACCTTATCCAGTATATCAAAATGAATTTTTTATTTGAAATACAATTTCTGACATATAATTAGATTAACTTGTTAATCAATAATTTTAATGAAGTATTTGGAGAAATGGCGCGATATGTCTTAAATATAATTGATTATGCTCAGCTAAATAGATCGTATGGCGTATAAAATATTCCTCAAAAAGTCTTTTTTTTTTCAAAGAATGGCTTTGCCTGTGGGTTTAAATAAGATTTTGGTTCAACATCTTTTGTTTTGACTGGTAAAAACGCTTAACCTAAATTCTTACTTTTCAGCAAAATAATAATAATAATAATAATAATAAAGCGTTTACATTAATATTTATAAATTTAATTAATTTACATTAATATTTATAAATTACATTAATATTTATACATTAATATTTATTACATTAATTTATTACATTAATTAAATTTAATATAACAAATTAATTACATTTAATATTTACATTAATAAATTACATTAAATTTATTACATTACATTAATATTTATAAATTATATATAAAAATATTTATAAATTACATTATATTATATATAAAATTTATTATTTCTAAAAAAACGTATACGAATAAAAGTAATAACATGAAAAATTAATTAAACATTTGTTATTATTTACATTAAGCCCTTGTAATGATTATCTGCTTACACGAAAATTCTTTATTATAACATTTCGCTTTGCTACTTCAAGCCAATAATTTACCCAGGTAGCACATCTTGGAGCATAATATTGTACAATATAGTTCGATATTATATGATATTAAACAATATTCCAGAATATTAAACAATTTTGAGTACATTGATCAATATTGTACAATATTTGTGTGATACTAGAGAGGGAAAAATAATTTAAATACTTCAATATAAATAATTGCCTAATGCAAGGTCAAAATTGAAAACAGTAGAAATGATTAATTTCTATTTTTTAATAATAAAGCGATGTAGAGCCCGTTGAAGCTTTGGTACTTAGTTGGCAAGACTGACGAGTCAAAAAAATATTAAATAGCTGACTATCAGTATCTACTGATGAGGTGTATTTTTCTAATCTCACTCCTATTATTGTTTAGTAACAGTCTAAAGTTATTAAATAGTTAAAAATAAGAAATCCATTCGTATATTTTACATAATACATTACATTTCGAAAATCGTATACTTACCACAATGGAATAGGTTACATCAGAGTTAGGCGTATTGGGCTTATCTTTATCTATTGCGTGGAGACCACGGAATACAGTAAGGCCCACAGGTGTAAGCTATAATGGAAAAATACAACCAATTAGAAAAACTGAAACAAATAATAAAGTAAGAGAGTAACTTATTTTGACAAATATAATTTTAACTCTTGACGATAAATACTAAGAAAAAGAAAAAGTTAAAAACTGCCCGTTTCAGAGTAGCAGTTTTATTCTTATTGGCGCTCACTACGTGCCTTTGGAACCAGATGCGTGGGCAAAATTAATTCGCCATACATCTCTATGCTAAATCAACAACGAAATTGCGATTTTAAGTAAAATGAAGAGTCGCAAAGGAATTTTGCACCAACGTCCTTTTCTTCTTAAAATCGGCAAATGAGCATCATTCTAAAATCGCAATGTTATAGCCATTATTAATTGCAATTTCGGTTTTGGTGCAAGACTGACGATGCCGATTTGAGGGGCATGTCACAAAGTGCTTTAAAACAGTGTTTTTAACCTTCGGATATAACAGGTGAATAGAGTATCGGCATGGAAATGAGATTCTTTCATTTTGTTGTACTCCAGATCTTCTTCAATCTAATTTTTATCACTTATTGTTATGTTACATGTCTGTGCATTTTGTCTCTTGTATGTTTCTTTCCAACAATGTAACAACAACTAGAACCCTAGTTGTTGTTACATTGTACACAACAACAATCCTAGAAACGGAGGTGTGGAGTGGTGTTTAGTGTTAAGTAAGTCGTTGTGAAAGGAAAATTTGAGAATTTACTTAAAATATGACAGTTTACAACAACACAAAGGAAAAAGCACAGATTTTAAGTTCATAAATTTCGGCAAAATCGATCCAGAGTCAAGTAGATGGAAAAGTTAAGATTAAGTCCTGAACTTGAAGGTCAGGTAAGGTAAGGTGAAGGTAACATATAGTGACTGCTGACATAATAATTATATAAGTACTACTTTATCATGCAATTTTCATTTAAGTATTCAATTAATTAAAACAGGAATGGATTAATTTAAAATTTGGGAACTAATTTTTTTAGCATTTAAATAGTAATTAATAAAATTTTTGAAAGACGAAATTATAAAAATGCATTTTAAAGCGAAGTAAAATACAAACCTCGTCGACTTCCAAGTAATAAGGCGTGTTTTGGAATTCGGGTGCATGATCGTTGATATCTTGAATATACACTGTAACCGGCAAGAAGGCCTCATCCTAAAGAAATAGAGAAAAGATTAGATTAGAAATGCATAAACAAATAAAATCATAATGATGATAACTAAACGCATATTGTGAAGTGAAGAACATTAAAAACTATGTTCGCTTAAACTATAAATTATGAAGATATCCGTTAAAACTAATAAAATTGCAAATTTTCCATAATGCATCAACAACAAGCATTACATGGATTATAGTTGCACTTTAAAAAGTTTGAAATAAGTTTCTTATCATGCATCAATTGAGCTCAATTCCTGCAGTAAACTCAGTATATTACCAAATGTCAAGGTTTTGCATAACTTATGGTGAAATAAAAAAAATATTTACGTAATTATAATCCGTTTCACATGTTAAAACAGAGATGAGATCTATTTATTACTTCATTTTTTATATGAATTTAATTATTCTGTCTGGAAGATAACTTACCAGATAAAATGTGACAATTTCGACTTTTAGAGTTAAGTGTTTCGTTGAAAAGAAATATCGCATATATTCTGATATCGGATGAGAATTTCTGATTTTCAATTATAAATAAGTGCTAATTAGTAATAGGCGTAAAAAAAGGCTCATGGAGAAAAAATTTTCAAAGATGAACAGCTTTAAAAGATTCTACTAATTATCTAATTTTAAAGATTCTACGAATTACAAAAATTCATTGCTCCAAATTTTTTTCAAAAATTTATAAATAAGTGCTAATTTGGAATAAGTGGAAAAAATGGCTCATGGAGAAAAAATTTTCAAAGATGAACAGCTTTAAAAGATTCTACGAATTACTAATCAAAGATTCTACGAACTCTACGAATTTTAAAGATTCTACGAATCACAAGAATTCATTGTCTAATTTTTTCCCCAAAATTTATAAATAAGTGCTAATTTGGAATAGGTGGAAAAATGACCCATGAAGAATAATTTTTCAAAAATGAACAGCTTTGAAAGATTTTACGAATTATCTAATTTTAAAAATTCTACGAACTCTGCGAATTTTAAAGATTTTACGAATTACGAGAATTCATTGTCCCAATTTTTTTCAGAAACAGAATATGGTAATTCAATCTTGGTCAGTAACATCATTTCCTCTTCTTTGTTCCGTTCAGTGTTACTGAATTCGGTACTTTTCCGTCAGCCAGGCGGCAACGAAAAATCGCCAAATATTGTAAAATTCTGCCAAATTTCTTACGATGATTTTAAAGCGAAAAATCGCCAAATAATGTACAATTCTACCACATTTCTTACAGGGATTTTAAAGCGAAAAATCGCAACATTATATAAAATTCCGCCAAATTTTTTATAATTATGTTAAAGCAAAAAATCGCCAAATAATGTAGAATTCCGCCAAATTTCTTTGCCAATTTTTCGCTGTCACCGGGCTAACAGAAAAGTACCCTGAATTTCATATAGGAAGATCCATAAAGAATTATACAATTCCAATGAGCTATAAACACACACACCGCAATTCTTTTTTCTCACCTCTGACCCAGTTCTCCCAGTGGTATTACTCTCGACATAGAGGACTTTGCGCCCACAACAGATTTAACGAGCGCAAGTCGCCACACACTGGGGGAATCTTTTGGTTGGTGAGTTTCAAACTCGTAACCTAAGGAGTACGAGTCCAAAGCCCTACCAACCAGGCCATCCCGGCTTGTTTTGAAATGGAAGATATGAAATTATCCAATTTTTCAATCTTTCTTAAATTTTACACCCAATCTATACCCACTAACAATTAGAATGACTTTATTTGAATCTTAAATAATCTATTTATTGTAATAAATTGAGAAGCTTAGCGAAAAAAATAACAAAATATGACAATAACACACAATAATAATAAACCAACATTTCTAAAAAAATAAACCAGCCCTATTTGAATCTTAAATAATCTGTTCACTGCACTAAATAGAAAAGTTTAGCGAAAAGTAACAATAACACAGTTACTGAAATACAATTTATATTTAATCAAAATATATATAAACAAAAAGCTAATAAAGAACTTTTTTTTCTTATATTTGGAATAAAATTTCTGGAAACATTGTTGTTTAAACATCTTAATCACTATTTTCAGTTTTTATGGAATAAGGACATATTAGTCCAAAAAAGCAGTCATTAGAAAATCTGCGTCGAAAACCTACTAGCCCGTTTTGTTTTTATGGGAATTTTACGGGGTTTTTTTTTATAAGAAAACGATTTATTGGCTTGAGTAAGCAATAAGAACGTTGAGTACATTTCCATGAATCTACAAACATGTCATCAATAGAAAAAAAAAACATTCTATATCTTACAGTTTGATCACTGATCCAGACAAAGGAATCATTAAAAACACTTTTTTTTCGTAGTTTCCAAAATATATATATAAAAAAACTGAAGACAAGTTTTCACCTGCTGTTTATTCTTAATTTCGCTAAAATGAGTTTCTCATCATAAATAAGGGAAAGAAAATTCTATGCATCATTTATTCGCCACTTTTTTAATGTTATTTCTTAAAATGAAGAATAAGAAAAAGAAAGCAATTGCAATAAAAGGATCTTCTGCTTAAATCTACGCAGATCGGGTTCAAAAAATTACAAAGAATATTAGCATTTTGATTCAGTTAATGAATATTCATTAGTAAAATTATTTTTTTTATTTATCGGTTTCATTGTTATTTTTTTTTTTACATTTATCCTGAAATTTAACAGGAAAATTAAAAAGAATACCGAAAACATATTTGTTTTTGAAATTTAATTATATTTTTAACTTTGTAAAAACTGGTTTGAATGTTGAAATAAAAATTACAATCCCAATCTGATTGTGATAAATAGATAAAGCAATCTAGACATTAAAACTGGTTATTTTACTCTTATAACTGCTTACGGAAATAAAAAAACATCTTTAAATTTAAAAACGTAGCAGTTGAATAAGCATATACAAGTTGTTTTTTAAATCGAGTTTGGTCTTCTATTTGCTTCAAATAAAGCAGGCTCAAGGCAATAATAAATTATCGAATCTAATTAATAAAGTATTTTTACAACAATTAAATTAGTGGAAAAAAGAACAGAATAACTGCTTATTTCTAAATTTGAAATAAAGTTTATGTTGGGACGGGTACTACTCTGGTATTTATTCAAATTTAAAGCATATAAATGCAGAAAGATTCTTGAATCACTATATATTGGCTTTTACAACTCAAGTGTAATCCCAAGGTGTACAGTATAAACAGCCAAACAGCCATTAATTTAAAACTTTTTTTTCCTTATCCAACTTTCTTCATTCTACTGTCGGTTTTGGTAACTATATTTTTATTTACATTTTAAAGGAGAAAATTTCTCAAAATAAATAAAATATAATTATTAAATAGACCTAAACTATAAAAACACACAATGAGAACAAAATCGTTTGTGATTGGCGCCATATAAAATTTAATTAAAACAGAAATAATAATAAGTTGATATATTATTTATAATATCGTCTGCGATTGAAGCTATATTTACTTTAATTAAAAAATAATAATATGTTGCGATGCTACTACTTTACAATATCGTCTGCAATCGATGCTAAATTTTATTTAATTAAACAAAATAATATATTGTGATGCCATTACTTTACAAAATCGTCTGCGTTTGATATTGTATTAAATTTAGAGTAAACAAATATAATAATAATACAGTGAGAAATACAATAAATGCAATTAAAACTTCCCTGCAATAAAACACACATTTTTTATCAATACGAAACTATTTTAATAGATATTTTAGTTCCAGTCGTACCGAGACTCAATTCTATAAAAAAAATAATGATGAATGATTATGATGAGTCTGGGTGTGTTAAAACCCAACCTCTGTTTTCCAAAAAAGAATGTTCTTTAGCTCGAGAATAAAAATAAATTGTTGGGGGAGTACGTTACAGCGCCTGCTACTGTCAGTCACATGAAAAGTGATAGGTTCTGTAAGAGTTTCCGTCGACGAGTGATTTTTTTTACAGAAGGATATTTTATTTTTTTTTCCACGCCTTTTTCAGGCAAGGAGGAAAAGCAGTATTTTATGAAGAAAAGGGAATTTTTCCCTCAAAAAGGTTTCAGCAATATTAGGGATAGTTCACAACTAAATATAATTTATGATTTCCTGTGGGGGCAGCTATTAAGTAAGAAGTCTATAAAAAAATTAACTGTTTGCGACATGTTGTGAGTTTTTTTGTGTGTGAGCTATTTTCTTTATTTCTTTATTTTTTATAGTTTAGTATGACAGATTTCATGGATTTTTTATAAAACATTTTTTTTATTCTGTGCAAAAGCTTTCAGAAATAAAATTTTTATTTCTACTCAATCAGATATTGGGTAGATGTATTAATTTACATTGGCCACATTGAATTGAAAAATTGATTAAAAGATAAGTCTTTTTATAATAATATCAAAGGTTAGAAAAACGGCTCTTCAGTAGGGTATTATTTGGGGGGATAAATATATTTTTATTACTTATTTGAATTTAAATTACATAAAGGTTTGAAATCAAATTTTATTTAATTTCATGCTACAAATAATATTTATTATAATTTTAAATCTTATTTATCTATTTATACTTTGCAAACGATTATTCGTTTTTATTCAATGTTTGCTTTAAAGCTATTTTGAATAATATGAACTGTTTAAAAATACAAAAGTGCAAAAAACAACCTAAATCAATAATTCTTTTATAACATTGATAAAAAACTATTTTGTTTGTAAACTAGAATATTTAAGCTAGACTAGACTATTTGTAAAACAGAGTAAAGTATTAAATAAATTTGACTTCAAAGCCACTCGTTATTTATTGAATAATTTAAATTCGAATTATTCGATCCATTTATTTCTAAAAATTGATAAAAATTATAAAAATAAATAAATAAATGTTTTAATATTAACTGTACTTTCAGTTTTTTTAAATATAGAATTAAAGAATAAAAGATTTACAAATACTAATTGGAATTCTTTTTAAATGTCTGCTATAAAAATTTATGAACTTCTCAGATTTGTTTCGAATTATTTTTAGGTCTCTTATAATCTAATCAGGAGACTCAAAATAAGCAAATTTTAAGTTCATTAAAGAATTAGAGCTACCAAACAGATTAAATTATTTAGTTAAGAAAATACATTATTCATATTTCGGGAAACTATCTATGATTTATTAGCTGCTTTATGAATAACGTGACTGCTATTTTAATCCTAAGGGTTGGAATGAAATGCTTGGAAATTCATCCAAACTGATAAAATTACCATATTGCAGATAGTTCAAACTAATAAGGGAAGAGATGGATAATCTGAATTCTCTTCTGAAAATAGATTGAAATATCTTAGCATATAAATAGCGTCTAAATATAGCGTTTGTGGGCCAAAAGTAAATGAATATTTTGATAAACGATTTGATTATCAGCGACATTAATTTTCGAATTATTAAATGTAATTAAACATTATGCAAGAGATAGCAATTGGCTGAAAATATTCACTTTTATGTTTACAAATATTCCAGAATTTAAATTTTTACACTGCACACCGATATACGTCTTTCTTAACGACAGTTATACCTAATAATGTGGTTTTTTTAAAACTAATTTTGATGACTTTCAATAATAGTATGATAAATAGAATTTTCACTAAAAAAATTTGCTCAAAATTTTTTTAAAAATCTGCAGATTTGATGTAAAGACCATGTACCGAATTTCATCTATTTAGCACAAAACGTTTTTGGGTTAATTTTGTACCAGGCATACAAAAATATATGAACTCTGGGAGATCTAAAACGTACAGATACTGGTTCTAATTTTATGACGATTGCATTACTTTCTGTATATTGCATTCTTTCTGTATATTCTGTATATTCCATTCTATATATTTCATTCTTTCTGTATATTCCATTCTATATATTTCAATCTTTCTGTATATTC
>JAOUZG010049812.1:395838-408760 GCA_026289955.1 Argiope argentata | reverse complement strand
ATGATTCTAACATCTAACCAAAATTGATTAATAGGCATCTAACCAAAATTGATCAAAAGAATTCTTGGAAATTATTGACACTTTGAAACTTCTTTGGAACTTTTAATTTGCCAATTCCAAACGGATGATTCTAGCAACAAAACCAAACACCGTAACATTTTTCTCCAGATACGGCTTGGTCGACCATTTCCTCTTGTTAGAAACATCTAAAAGTAAACTTTTCTTTGCCATCGTTCTTACTTTTCTTATTTAGTTAGCATCGATCCTTACCGTCGCAAGTCTGAAGCACCCAATATCCTCCTTTCTTATCATTTAATTGGCTTTTACCGGACTTCCCAATGTTGTTTTCTGGGTTAGCCAGAAATGAGCTCGAATAAAAACCAGACACACACAGCTGTCATTCGTTATATTTCAATGGCTTCGAACTCGGCTTTTCGAAAATCCTGCCCAAAATCAAGATTATTTTCGAAGCGATGCAGACACGTAATGTGCTCTTAAGAAATGAAAAGTTTATCCAAGACGGAACCGGACGAAATTTTATGGACAATCGCGCAAAGAAAAATTTAATGGTTCGGGTTTGTTTAATTCGACCTAAAAAGATAAGCTTAAAACAGGAAAGTTTTGACAATTGAACCATAAAAATGTCTTTAATAATCTGTAAGCCAAGATTTATCTGCAGTTAGTCAACCGTTAATATTATGGATCAATATTAAACATGTGTTTTGTATTATTGGGACACGTGACCAAATGAGTTGCTGAAAGACTCAAGTTTTACATATTTGCCGTCAGCTAATGTTATTTTTTTTCCCATGTTAACTAAGAATTTTTACGATTCTTGAAATATTTTGAAACGCAAATCATTTTTTAAATATATATACATCCCGATTATTGTGAATCGAAAAAGTATACAAACTCATTTTAGAGACAGGTTTTTCTTTTTCGTTATCAGCTAATGTTATCCCTTTTTTCCCATGTTCCTAAGAAATTTCACGAGTCATAAAAATGTTTTGCAATGCAAATCCCTTATTAGACAGACGAACGTATCTATTATTGTGAATCGAACAAGTATACTGCTCTAATTTTGAAATATGTTTTTTGACAAAATAATTATGAAAACCTATTTATGGTTTAATTTATAATAAAATTTGCATATAAATACAATATAAATTTTTTTAAGTTCAATTACTGCTTAGGTATGTCAAATTTATTTAAAATAAAAGATAACTAGATAAGCTTCATAATCTTTATTAAATCATAAGGAAAACCACATTTTAATCTTTAAATTAACTACAATGGAATTAAAATTCTAAAACTAATATTTTTGCTACCAAACTAATAAATTCATTTAATTTCTTAAATATGACAAAATAAATAAATATATAAGTAAGAAAATTAAATAAATTCTAAGTAAAACAGCATAAAAATGTCTTAGGACTCAGATTAATTTAGAAAAAAAAAATTGCAAAATTAACATACTTGATAGCAAACTAACAAACTTATTTACTACTTAAGTATACAAAATTAATGTATGATAATAACAATATTATCCATTCTACTGTAAAATTGATAACACCTTTTTATGTATTTTTGATTCTGATATCTTTTTCAGTTTAATTATTTTAAAAAAAATATTTTAAAGAATTTCATTATTTAATTTAAAAAATTATATATACAAACTTTTTAAATATAAAATAAATAATGATATTTTTATGGGGAGATATAAATATGACCTTTATTAATAAAACATTATATAAGAATAGATTTAAAAGGAACAACAATAAGGTAAAAAGCGACGGAAATTTTGAATTGAATTAAAAATTCCCACAACTGCTCATTTGACCTAAATAGAATTAGAATTACAATCTTATATTTTGAAATACACAATTTCATAAAAAAAAACACATAAAACAATTTAAATAAATAAAGATCTAAACGTATTTATTTATTCAATAAAAAAACTGAAAGAATACTTCAGAAAAGAAAATAGTAATTCGTCCAATTTTTAATCTTTTCGCAATTTACCAATTTTTTTGATAGCTATCATTACCCATAATTCCAGCCATTTTAAATTTTAATTAAATGGCAAAAAAGGCTTAAGAGCACTGAAGCCTAAATAATATCACTTAAGTAATTTCATTAATCCTGTGATCTCAAATCTTGTTGAATACATAAATTTCCCGTTGCGACAGTAAAAACTGCATTCCAAATTATTTCCTAGTTGTGTCATAGATAAATAAGATTCGCATTGTTAATTTAATGTCAGTTTGTTTATTTTATTTTTATTAATATTTTATGATGTCTTTTATAAGCAGTTTTTCTCAGATTACTCCTTGAATTATTTGTTAATGGCAGAATTTTAATATAAAATTTAATTAAACTTCTCCGCGGTTAATTAATTTTTAATGAGTTTAGATGCTTGAAGAGATTAATAGTGCCAAGTCATTAGATGAAAATGATATTGCGTTAATCTACATTTTAATGAAATTTTTGATAAAATTTACAAGAAAACTGAGCATTAGTTAATAGAATTTTAAATGCGCTTTCATGTTACAATGGATTACAATACGCACTTTTTAATACAATTATTGCTGAAATTTACAAGAAAGCTGAGCATTAGTTAATAGAATTTTAAATGCGCTTTCATGTTACAATGGCTTACAATACGCACTTTTTTAATACAATTATTGCTGAAATTTACAAGAAAGCTGAGCATAAGTTAATAGAATTTTAAAGGCGCTTTCATGTTACAATGGGTTACAATACGCACTTTTTTAATACAATTATTGCTGAAATTTACAAGAAAGCTGAGCATTAGTTAATAGAATTTTAAATGCGCTTTCATGTTACAATGGGTTACAATACGCACTTTTTTAATACAATTATTGATGAAATTTACAAGAAAACTGAGCATTAGTTAATAGAATTTTAAATGCGCTTTCATGTTACAATGGATTACAATACGCATTTTTTTAATACAATTATTGCTGAAATTTACAAGAAAACTGAGCATTAGTTAGTAGAATTTTAAAGGCGCTTTCATGTTACAATGGATTACAATACACACTTTTTTAATATAATTATTGCTGAAATTTACAAGAAAGTTGAGCATTAGTTAATAAAATTTTAAATGCACTTTCTTATTACAATGGATTGCAATACGCAATTTTTCCAATACAATTTTTGCTGAAATTTACAAGAAAGCTGCACATTAGATAAATTAATAGGATTTTAGATGCCCATTCCTGTTACAATGTATTTTAAGTAATTTTTAATGCAATATTGGCCGAAATTTATAAGAAGATTGCAGATTAGTTAAAATAATTGAATTTTAGAAGTGTTTTCGTATTACAATAATTCAGTTCATTTGTTTCAGTTATTTTTGTAAATGTATCTGATTTTCACATTTTAAGAACTAGCCAAAAATACAAGTAGTACAATTTTAACTATAAAAGATTTTTAATACAAACTTTGAAGTTTTTAAACAAGTAAATTTAATTTGCTATTTTACATGATAATGTATTTGAAATTCTTTTATAACATAGATTACTAATAGATGTATAGTAAGCATGGCCGGCTTCCTGGCTAAGGGGTAGCGTGTCTTTCTCAAAGGTTGGGCGTCCGGGTTCGAGTCCCGGTTCGGGCATGGTTTTTCTTCTGTGTTAAATCTAAAAGGTGTATGAATGTGCCCTCTTGTAATAAGGGGCTGTGCAAGCGACTGTCATGAGTGTGTATTTAAGTCCTAATCTTTCCCCTAGTTGGCGCTACTTCAAAAACAAAAGACGCTCAGTCGGCTCAAAATCGCTGATGACCTTCAACGCGTTTGACCATGGCAAGTGCCATTAGCAACAAGTAAAAATGAGTCATATTTTAAAGTTGCAGCCAGACATACGCAAACAACTCATCGTATTTACTCGTATACAAAAAGAATGCATTGTAACTTTTACAGAGAAAAAGCAAGCTTGAATTGTCGAGAAATCTTCCACGTTTCATTCTTGCATGAGTCTGAAAAATTATATTTTGGAAAACCGACTGTCTGTCTATGAACATGGCAAATGAGAGAGAAAAAAAACACGCTGTGTTAAATTTTGTATTTTTCTATCAAATTTAGAATAAAGTCGGCTCATTTCTTTATTTTGATAAAACTTTCTTAATTTTGTAAAATAAAAACAATTCATAAAAATTATTACCACAAAACTATACAAGTATTTACAAAAAATATAAAACAATAATAAAATGCTTTATAGAAAAATTTTAAAATAATTTTATAGCTTACCGTTCCAACTCCTCCTTTACATGTGAGTTTAAACTTGAGCACAGTTTGTGGATCTCGCTGTAATAAGAAAAAGAAAAAGAAATCAATCACCATTTTATATTACTTTATATAAAATACACTTAATAAAAACAAGTAGAATTAATATAACTATCTAATTTTAGGGAAACATTTTAAGTTTTTTTTAGTTTTATGAGCAACCTGTTTTAAGACAGCACAAGGGATATTTTGGGACGAACTTCGTGATTTTGAGTCGTGGTCAGACAACGAGGACGTCACCTGGGCTGGCACCCCCTCTCCAAAATTCCACACCACAACCGACGTTAGGCCTGAACGGGTTTAACGTGCATCAAACCGCTTACACAACGGTCCTTCAGTGAAATCTAGTTTCAAACCTGAATTCTTCCGATTCCGAGATCTTATCGACAGATCACCTCGACCAACAAAAATATCTTAAAAAGAGAGATGAACTCCACTGCATATCAATCAAATCAAGCATATTTCAATTTCTTTTCAGATTTTCTATTTATATATTCTTTTATATTTTATGTTCTTTCTATTTCTATATTCTTTTATGTTTTATGTTCTTTTCATTTCTATATTCTTTTATAATCTATGCTCTTTCTATTTTTATATTCTTTTATATTATATATTCTTTCTTTTTCAATATTTCTAATCTCCTTTCAGACATTTCTATTCAGATTTTCAATAAAATGATTGAATAACTCATCTTAGAAGAAAGATGAACTCAATTTCTTCTCAGATTTCCTATTTCTGTATTCTTTTGTATTCTACGTTCTTTCTATTTCTATATTCTTTTATATTATATATTCTTTCTTTTTCTATATTTCTATATTCTTTTATATTATATGTTCTTTTTTCTTCTATATTTCTATATTCTTTTATATTATATGTTCTTTCTTTTTCTATATTTCTATATTCTTTTATATTATATATTCTTTCTTTTTCTATATTTCTATATTCTTTTATTTTAAATATTCTTTCTTTTTCTATATTTCTATTTTCTTTTCAGACATTTCTATTCGGATTTTCAATTAAATGATTTAATAACTCATCATTTTAATTTCCTGCTTAGAAAATTTTAAATATACTATTTAATATAACAAAAGAATAATTATTTTATTTCATCCTTCTAACCTTCAAAAATAATGGAGTCTTTTAATTATATATCCCGACATTATTGTGCACCTCATTAAATGAAAATTCAAATATTGCCTCTTTTCAAAAAACATTACGAAAATGATCCTTGAAAATTTAATTTGCCATGACCGAAACTTTCGCACCATTTGATTTTCTAATGCATGAAAACGATATATCACCTTGAAGGGAGATCATTTTTCAACCCAAATGGTATGCACTCCTCGAACACGAATAGAACCAGGGGTATCCCTACCATATATCACTTTACGTCAACAGGAAATTAAAATCGAAAATAATAAGCTGCATGGGAAAAATCCAAGTGCTGTACTAATGTTTCTACTCAGTTTTTTGCTGTCTTTGTATATGCACTCATATTTCAGACAGCTTCATATATCAAAATTTTACAATATGTGACATTATTGTAGCTCAGAACTTTTATAAAATGTTTATTAAAAATGTTTTTTAAACATTGTGTGGTCTTTTGCAATAACCATTCATGCCTAATTAATTGTCAGTTTACATTTCTGTATTTAGATGATTTTGTTTGGCTCGATTTTATTTGGAAATGCATATACGCAACATCTGCATTTTTAAAAAAAGTTTTTTGAAGAATTTAATAATCAATTAACTAAGTAATTTAATTAAATTTTTTATTTGAATTGATAAAATATTAAGATTCACACTACAATTATATAATTTCAAATATAAATTTAATCATTTTTAATTTAAAACAGGGAACTTTCCGCCCATTTCAATAATATTAATCATGGCAGTCACCTTTAGAAAATTAAATCTTAAGGCAACGAAAAAGTACTTAATTATATTATATTTGAGTAATAATCATAAAGTATTTCAGTTAATTTATTATTCTTATAAAGTGGAAATTAACAACTAATAAAATTGTCGAAATGGTTTATTTGTTGAAGCGTAGCCTGTACTAAAGATTTGTCGTGCGATATTGCGGGAAATATCGTACAAGAAATCTACGCTTATCTTAAGATAAATCTACGCGTAAATTGCATAATTATCGTACGATTAATACGCTGCTTAAATAAAGGTTTGTGACCATTCATAACGTATCTAGGGCTCATAAACTTTTATATAAATTAGATAATTGGGGAAATTGATACAATGATTGCAATTAAGGGACTATATCAATGTTTTCCAATATAAAGAATATATTAGTAGTTAATATGAATAAGTAGTATTTTCGGGATTTCTATCAAAATTACAGAGGGGTGGAAGTCATTGATGACATATCAATGAGTCTTGAGATTTTATATCAAACAGAGATTGGTGATATCAGACTGGGTAATTGAGCTGAAGAAATAATTCTTTGATTCTGTCAAAATAAATTTAATGTGCAGGAATATATTTAAATTCTGATTGTTTAATTCTTTGATTTCATAAATATATCTTAACTAAATGTACATTGATGAAAAATAATAAAAGGCTCGAAGAAATGTTAAATATTTCTATTATTAAAACCTCAAAAATAAAATGCTTTGTTTCTACTTAACATTAGAGAAAAATATTTCTTACTTTTTTTTTTAAAAAAAAGGAAGATTAAAATTCTACATTGCATCAAATTTCGTTTTAAAACAATTCACTTTTTTTCTCTAAAACTTGAAACAATTTTTCGAAAATCCGTAACGGAAGCAGACGATTTTATATGATTGTAATTTCTTTGTTTTTCAGAACAGATGAAAGTGAACTGATCACAAATATGTTCTTACCCGAGTGAATCTCTCGCTTGAATTGAGTTAACGGGGGAAAAAGTTTGAAACATCGTTCAAACTTTTAAAATATTTTATCACATTATCAGCTGAAAGTTTTCGAAGCGTTGAAACAAACGATCAGTTTTAGAAAAACAAAAGTATAGAGACCATCTTGATATTGCTTTTCACTTTTATTCGGAAGTGAATAACTTTGTTTTATTTATTCTTTTTTTTTTGTAAAATAAATTGATGTTTTTTTTATTTTGTAAATTATCAATTGAGAAATCATTTTCTTCAAGTTGTTTATTTTCGAACTCCTTGATTTTTGGAACGATCTTTTTGATATTATGTGAATATTGATTAAGACGATGAATCGAAATTTAACAAAAAGATATATTATATAAAAAATTATTCAAAAATCTATTTATTCAATAATCTGTTGGAAATTTAAATGTACTTTAAAGTTAAAATTGAATAGAATAATGCAATTACGCAATTTAAAAATAATTTAAATTTCGGAAAAACAAAAACAAATCAAAAGAAATAATTGCTTGTTTTAAATCTAAGAACTTTTTAATTGATTATTCTGATTGAAAGTGTAGTTATTTCAAAATAGTATAGTGAAATAAAATGCTAGAAATACAATTACAGAACTCTATATTATTTTTTTATTTTGTACAATAAAATCATTATCGTTTGCATGAAATATTACACTATATTAAATTATCGTTAAATTGTTTTCCCTAACATTTTTTTAAATGCCTTTCCCTCGAAAAAAATTTAAAAAATATATCAAATTTCAACTTAGAAATTTTTTTATTAAAAAAGCATTTTTCCCCTTTATTCTCATAAAATAGTCATTTTGAGAGATATAACGAACAATAATTTTCAAAATTTCAACTAACAATAATCAGGAAATATGTAAAAACCTGAAATGTATTTCTATATTCGGAATAATCGTAAAATGTTTCAATTTTGATGAGTTAGACTGCCGATTTGAAATTATTTAAAGATAAACGCAATGAACAAAACAACGTTTCCTGTGTCTCAAGGGAATTATTGCTAAAGTATTGCATGATTTTAATTTTAAAATATCTCTAATCCAAAATGAAATAAATATTTTAAAAGTGCAGAATAAGGAAAACCATTCTCTTTCTATGTGTATCCAACAGAATGCTAGGAATAAAAAAATGTCAATGAACACATTTGTAGGGTAAGATAAAGTAATTTTGATGTTTTGTATAAATAAGGCAAGGAATTGAATTTATTACCATAAATTCATCCATAAGTAAACCTAAAAAAGGGGATCATAAGGTTTGGTGAATTCAAGAAATCGATTCAACTCGCAGTATGAAAAAAAAAAAAAAAGTGGAATCCAGTTATCTTCCCTTTATACTTCTTCAGCAGAATCATAATTTTTAAAGGAAGCTTTAGGCTGTGTGTTTTATTACATAATTACAGGAATAAAATTGCCTCTATAAATTAAAGTTAATATCTTTCAGCCTTCATATCCTTGCAATATTTCTTTTTTTAATTCTGAAGAAGATTTTAAGACAGTTATTAATTTTATAAGCTTTATATATAGTTCAGTTACAAAATATGTTATTGATTTTTTATTAGGTTATTTTAATACATTCAGATATATTAATAACAATAAGAACAAGTTATAAAAAATGTATTAAAATTTCTTTATATTTCCTAAATCGTCTGACAAATTATCTATATCAAAAATCTTTTTTTATGCTGAAAATATTCATATTTTTTACTTTTTATTAAATAGATGTAGAAATTATTTGTATACTCATTAATTCATGAGGAGAAAAATCTCTGAAATTTCCAAATTTGAAATTATTTGACATCTTAAGCAAAATTGTACAGTTGTTGCACAAATAAGAATGAGAAAAAAATCGATACCATTTAATCCAAAAATAAAGTAAATAATTTTATCCTAGAAAAACTATTTTGCATTGAATTATTTAAATTTTCCAATTATTTATTATTTTACATTTTTTTCATGATTTGCAAATGATATTGAGCATCAATTTCTCTATATATTATTAAAATCTTCAGAATTAATTTATGTTTAGATATTTGGGCATCAAATTAGCAATACTATATTAACAAAATTTACTTTAGTATAATAAAAAAGCTATTAGAACTAAGAAATTTCATATCAATTGAAATATTTCAACACGAATATAAAAAGACATGCTACAGCATAAAAGAAATAAATTCCGATCGATATTACTTTGAAAATGTGTTATTTAAATTATTTGAAAAAATTTAATTAATTCATTTAAGTTATTCAAAATTAAATGATTAATGATTTAAAATGATCTACTTCTCTTTGGTAATCAATCTTATGCTACTTATCTAAAAAAAAAAAAAATCCTCTTTATTTATTTTATTATTAGAGAAATTTAATGACTCATGTTCCTGCCAGATGGCCATCAGAGCGTAAAATAAATATTTATCCCGATTAAACACAATCTGAAAGTAGATTTAAAACAGAAACAGGACGTATAATTTTTAAATTCTTTTTTCATTTCTGTGTGATATTTATTTTGCAAGTTATTACGGTTAAAAATAAAAAGTAAAATTTTGTCGTTTGCTAATCGCCTTACGTTTTTCCTGTTTTAAAATAAATAAAATTAGCATGCTTAAATTAATAACTGATTAATTCTTAAACAAATAAAAAAAATATTTGTTGTTATGAAAATTCGAAAGGAAGTTTTTCTGTTTTTTATGATAATTTTTATGCACTTAAAAATACAGCTTAGCTTTGAAAAAAAATTGTTTTTTCATGTATCATGACTCATATTTCAAGTTGCCTTATTCTAATAAAAGTGGTGGCGGTATTTTCATCAGCATGTTTATCGTAGTCTGTTTCACACCCATATTAAAAAGTTAAATATTAAGTTTTATAATAATTTAAAGTAAATTAGTTATTTCTATTTAGTAATAAGTATTTTAGTCACTATCCAGGGTGCATCATCTGATAATATGGCAGTCAGATAACACCATATATTCAACTACAGGGCATTACAGGGCACGAGTAACTCTTTTATAATTGCATAAATGTTTTCATTATAATAGTAAAAAAGAATATTTTACATTGGATGTGTGTTTGATACATTATATGTTGTAATAACAAACCCCATACAATAAAAACAAATGAAAATGCGAGAAGCACAAAGAATTTAGAAACAAAAGGAAGAGTTTGACAACATCTAAACTTCTAAACAATAAGAAGCATTATGAGACCCATGTATGTCAATTTGAGAATCATTTGTCTAGACGTCTACTTACTCTGTCTACAAGATCTTCCAGGGATTTGGCGACTTTAATAGACACGGTTGTGTTGTCGATGCCCTCCACCCTGAAGAAATTGATGTCGCTCAGACTGTTGTCGACTGGCTCAAGTTTGAACTCATGCCTAGGATAGACTTGGACCCTGAAGACTTCACTGCCTGTTGAACGAAAGGATATTTGTAAAAACGGTATATAGAACGGTATATAAAACTATAATAAAACATTTAATAATTATTTATAGAAATATTTTTTTAAAAAATAGGATATGTCTGTTAATTTTAAATATTCTTTTCCTTTAAAGCTAGCATATTCTATCTAATGGATCAATTTATATGATAACATTGTAATGTGATAAATTAACAGGGTGTGTCATGTATCAGAAATATCTTCTGTTATTTTCCAAAAGAGCTGGATGTCCCGGGTTCGAGTTCTGGTTTGGGCATGGTTGTACTTTGCCCTGTGGTCTGTTTATGTGAAGGAGACCCTCCCCTGAATAGGGGTTGTATCTGTAAGGTGTGTGAAAGAGACCCACCGCCCTTGAAAAGGATTTTTTTCCCTTATTTTTTATGCAAACATTAAAAAATAACTATTTTTGAAATATTTTTAAGTCACAGTAATATATATGATGCGAGATAGAACGGATTCCATTTAAAAACTTAATTAATTTTATTATAAATTCGTAATTTCCTGTGCTAATTCTATAAGCTAATTTTAGCCACTTAGCTACAGGGACGCTAGGAATACCACATAAGTTACATAAAAATAAAAAATAATAATAAAGATATGAAAAAAAATAAGTCACATTTCTTATAATTTTTTCAGCTTTGAACTACAAAAATTTAATAAGTAAAAACCGCGATTATGAAAGCTATTTTTTAAAATCTAAACCAAACTCTTAGCTTACTATAAACAATATTATAAAATTACGCCTTAAGATAAGAAATTATTTCTTACATTTAAAGCTACAATTGCTCCTAAAATGTCATTGAAATTGGTATTTATTTCATTTCAGAAATTTGTATTTATTGAAAATTCAAAAAGATTTTTCAGAATTATTCTTTAATAAATTGTTTCATTCCATTTATTACATTACGTAGAGCCTTAAAACTAAAGATGAAACTTATTCAATGTACTCTTTATTTATTTCAGGTTGTCATTCACTAAACAAACTTCATATAAAGATTAAAATGAAATCTGCTATTCATATTTCAATGTATCATGTCAGAACATCATTTTTTGAATGGCCAAGAATCCCGTGCTCATTCAAGTTAAATTATATTTTTATTCATTTTAATGGTTTCATTGAATGAGTCACTTTGGCATTGCAAACGATGCAAAAACTTTGTCCCGCATTGATTGTTTTAAAAAATATTCCATTTCCTATTTATTTCTAGAGTCACGTTCTCAAAATGACATTTTTCTAGGTTTTATTTGCTGTAGTCATTAACTAATTTTTTAAAAAAATCGGAGTTTTTGTAAATGCAATGGCAATACATTATTAAAAGTGGATTTTTTTTTAGATGCTCGTGCAGAAAATAACATTTTTATTTTTCGCTTACAGATTTTTGTTGATGCCAAAAACCTCATCTCAAAAACAACACCATGTTCTGAAATGCATAAAAAAGCAAAAATTTAAACAAAAAAAAAACTTTTAAATTAAGAGTTAGTGGTTTTAGAAAATAATTGAATAGGCAGAATTAGCTTTGGTACCGAAATCCCATTCATCATTTCGGTTCCACTGATTAAACTGCGATTGGGACATCCATTCGCCATTAATGATGACATCCGACACCATAATTAGTGATAACATGACAACCGTTCAGATCTGCCGTAATCTTAATTAGAGAGCGTCACGTGACGAATTAAGACAACTGTGAACGGAAATGGGTATTTATGAATGTGTTGTTTGTCACGCAATACTTCAGAAATAATTGCTATCATCAGATAGTCTCAGCAAATAGATGTTTGTTCTGATTGCAATATTTACAAAAATTGAATGTCAATTCCTAAAACTAATTATTCAAATATATAGGAATTAGCAGATCTATGTGAATATTAGAATGTAGTTTTTTTTTTAGTTTAATTTTCGCATTTCTTACGGGAGTTAATAATTAAAAAAGAAGAAGATGAAAAAGAAAAAGAAGGAAAAAAAGTTGGGGGGGATTACTATATTAAAATATTTAATAATATTTTTTTTAAAAAAAGAAAATTAATTCATTTTTTAAAAAAAAGGATAAAATTTAATAATGAAGACAGAGTAGAAAAATATTAGGCTCTTTAAGTCCAAAAATAGCAATTTTTGTAACAACTGTCATAATTAATATGAAAAAAAATATCTAAAAATTTTGAGTGATAATTCTAGCATTGCATAATTATGAGTGGTTTTGCGACAGTTTCTCTTATAATGAAATTTCCTTACATCGCTGTAAATTAAATGATATAATTCTCAAAAGAATTTTAT
>JAOUZG010049812.1:381785-395828 GCA_026289955.1 Argiope argentata | reverse complement strand
TATGTAAAACACAAGAGAATTTTATAATTGTAAATCTGATGTAACAGCTGTCAAAATTAATGTGAAACAAATGCCTAAAAATTCTGAGTGGTAATTCTGGCATTGCATAGTTATGAGTGGTTTTGTGACAGTTTCACTTATAAAGTAATTTCCTCACACTGTTATAAAATAAATTATGTAAAACACAAAAGAATTTTATAATTGTAAATCTGTTGTAAAAGCTGCCATGATTAATAATGAAAAAAAAATATCTCTAAAAATTCTAATTGGTAATTCTGACATTGCATAGTTATGAGTGGCTGTGCAACAGTTTCGTTTATAATAACGAAATTTCTTCACGTCGTTATAAAATAAATTATGTAAAACACAAAAGAATTTTATAATTGTAAATCTGATGTAACAGCTGTCATAATTAATATGAAACAAATCTCTAAAAATTCTGAGCGGTAGTTTTGACATTGCATTTTTATAAGCTTTGTGCGACAGTTTTGTTTATATTATCATATTTATTTTCTTACTTCGTTATAAAATAATTTATGTAAATCTCAAAAGAGTTTTATAGTTTACTTCATTTTTATTAGTGAATTATAAATATTTTGTATCTGCTTCAGTATAAACATATTGCATACATTTTGCATATATTGTCGAAATATACGTTTATATTTAGTAAGTTTTATTCCTTTAGGAATAGACATTCTTTACGTGAATGCCAATCATTTTTTCGGTAAAAAATACATCAGATGTTTATTAATTTTTTTCTGCAATGCTATTCAGTAAAAATAAACTTGCTTAATGATATTTCCATTGAAACTATTAAATTCTGCAAAGCTTTTTTAGCTTTTTATTTGCTCTAGAAACATTTTACGATTCATTAACTATCTATGCGATAATAACTGAAACTGAGGCAAAGGATAGAACTATAAAAAAGAAAGAGAAAGAAAGAAGAAGGGAGGGGAAAAAAGCCATCAATTTACCAGTGATGATGGACTACAATACCCTGATGAGCCTTTCAGTCTAATAGATATCTTATAAGATTTTTCTATTTGGAGAAAAAGCGTGTTTAAAAGATCGAACACATCACGCGAAGTGACTTGTGGGAAATTTCTTTGTTTGACAAAATGATCTAGTTTAAGCAGATAGTTTAGCAAGAAAACATCCCATATTAATTCATAAAATAAGAAGAATTGGGTCATTTAAATGCATATTTTCTTTTCAATGTCATTTGTTTCGTTTTAAGTAATAAAAAATTTAAATGTTTGCTAACATGTACAGCAATTTAGTTAAAAATAACATGTAAGAATTCTAGAAAGAACTCGAAGATAAAAAAAATATTATTATACTTTATAACTTATTGTTAAATATATATTATCGATGGTAATATATTTAATTCGATATTTTCGCGACAGACGTTCAACATATATAAGGGGTCGACTTTCTGGCATGGAGGTGGAGGGTCTTCCTCGTGTTTAGGGAGTCCCGGGCTCAAGTCCCGGTTCGGGCATGGTTGTTCTTCTGTGTGCTATCTGTGTAGTTGTGCGAATTCCCTCCCCTGTAAAAAGGGGCTTTGCAAGTGACTGTGATGAGTGTGTAACTAAAGTCGTACTCTTGGAAATAGTTGGCGCTATTCGAAACAAGAGACACATATCTTCTGCTTAGAATCTGCTGGTTTATCAGCGGGGCTTGTCCATGGCAAGTGCCATAAGTAACAACAAAAACAACATATATAAGGGTCGGCACCCTAGCATAGGAGTAGGCGCCCCTTCCCTGTAATTTGGGCGCCCTGATTCGGGCATGATTGTCCTACTCTGTTCTATCTCTGAGATGTATGTATGTGCCTCTTTGTAAAAAGGGGTTGTGCAAGCGAATGTGTCGCATGAAGTAGCTAAATCGTATTCTTAGCTCTAGTTGGCGGTACTGAAAAAACAAGAGACTCTCACTTGGCTTAGATCACTGATGTATCTGTCTGCGGGCTAGTACATTGACAGAAAACACAACAGAAACATATATAACGAAATGGAATGAGATTTTGGAGAAAACTATTCATAAACAAGTGTACAATTTTGAAGAAAAAAAACGTACACAATGAATAGGAACATGTTTTTAATTATGTCATATATATTACATTCCTTAATTGTATTGAAAAACTTCTGTTAGACAAATAAATTACATTATTTTTAAAAAATGACCTATCATAAATCGAGTGAAATTAAACATTAAATACAATTAACCAAAATAATTTTAATCATATAAAAGGCAGTGATGCAAATGAATTTAGCTAAAGTTTTGCATAGCAACATAAAGCTATTAGGATACTCTGAACTAAATTTATTTACCCGTCAAGCATAAAATTTAATGAGGCAGACAAAGTTTTGATTTGACAGATGTTATGTATAAGAAATCTGATATCGCCTATTGTTTTAAGCACATAAATTACACGTTTAATTAGTGAAATAATTTATATATAGAACACAAAGCCAGTATAAAGAATTTTCAAAGCCTTTTCTGTTTTCTTGAGTTAGTCTCTGTAGAAGATTATGGCTTCCGTGTGCAAGTTTCTTGTTTTTACTGTCATTAATTAAATAAATCACCATATTCTGTTTAAAAAAAACCATGCACTTAAGTTTAAAACTAATTTGGTACTTTTCCGTTAGCCAGATGACAGGGAAAAATCACCAAAGAAATTTGGTGGAGTTCTACATTATTTGGCGATTTTTCGCTTTAAAACCGTTGCAAGACATTTAGTGGAATTCTACATTATTTAGCGATTTTTCGTTTGAAAAACCACTGTAAGAAAAATCGCCAAAGAAATGTTACATTATTTGGCAATTTTTCGCTTTCAAACCATTTTAAAACATTTGGTGGAATTTTACATTATTTGGCGATTTTTCGTTTGAAAATCATTGTAAGAAATTTGGCGGAATTCTACATTATCTAGGGATTTTTCGCCTTAAAATCACTGTAAGGAATTTGGCGTAATTCTACATTGTTTGGCGATTTTTCGATTTAAAGCCATTGTAAGACATTTGGCGAAATTCTATAATATTGGCGATTTTTTACTGCCGCTGGCTGACGGAAAAATGCCATTTATTTTAAATAATTTATTTTAATTTCTTGTTCACATTATGTGAAATTAAATCTAAAAACAAAAATGCCTGTTGTTTAAGGTTAATTAATTTTTTAATGAAATCTTATCCAACATTCTAAAAAAAATATTATTACACATAGAACATGACATCAAGAAAATTAACGAATTTCCGCTGGCATGTTAAATATCTATTAAAAGCGGGAGATGCCATTCAAAATGTGGAAACACAATGCACATTGGACAATTAGTCCAATTATAGACACAATAGCATAGGGTAATTATTTCTTCCTATATATAGAAAATAATTATTATTTCAGAATCTTTATATTCGCAGATAGATGTGTTATTTTTTTTGAACCATAATAATACAATTTTAGTCATTAGTAGCCTTCTGTATTCATAACCTTCTAGAAGAAAGCCATTTCTATAGGTAAAACTTTCTTTTTATTAACATTTCTTATATTTGATTATTAAGTCACGAAGACAATAGTTTCTTTCAAGCGTAAAATTAACCTATATTTGACTTTTCATTATGTTCCAGTGTTTGCTAAAGGCGAATTGTTGCAATAATATGCACTTGTTAACTGCTTTAAAGGCCATACAAAAAAAGCTCTTTGTGTATTCAACTGTTTACATATATTTTCTAGAGTGTGAGTTGCTGTAGAATATGTGACGGTCAAAAAAATTATATGATAGGAATTTTCGAGATTGAAATAATAATGGAAATTTTATAAAATGAACTCACAATTATTCAACGGAATAAACTGAAGTAAAAACCACATTTTTTTTAGAAAACGTTTTTAAAATGTTTGTTTTGTGAATTTTATTTTTGATGTTAAATTTGCTTATATTAAGGCTTTTGTTTAGATTTATAATGAAAGATTTTCATGTCAAAATTCAGCAATGTGTTTAGAAGGTAGAAATAATGTATCAAATCATATTTAATAAAGATTAAAATGAAATCTGCTGTGCATATTTCAATGTATCATGTCAGAACATCATTTCTTGAGCGACCAAGCACCACGTGCTCTTGCGAGTTAAATTATATTTTTATTCATCTCAATTGTTTCATCGAATGAGCCCCTTTGTATGGCAAACGATCCAAAAAAACTTTGTCCCGCATTGATTGTTTAAAAAAAATATCCCATTTCCTATTTATTTTACATAATCCCATGCTCAAAATGACGTTTTTCTAGGTTTTATTTGCTGTAGTCACTAACAATTTTTTTTAATCAGAACTTTTGTAAATGTGCTGGCATCGCGTTATTAAAAGCTGATTTTTTGAGATGCTCATGCTGATAATTTTTTTTATTTTTTCGCCTAAGGATTTTTGTTGTCGCCAAAAAATCATCCCAAAAACAACATCATGTTCTGACATGATAATAATAATATTTTTTATATTAAATTACATCGTTTGTATTATTTAATATTTTTAATCTGGAAAACTATAATCTCATTTGAAACTACATTGTCTATATACTATTTTTCAAAATTATTAATCACATCGATACATTATTTATGCATACTAATTACACATATTATAAATAGTAACTGTACATTATTATTAATTAATATATGTGAAATACATACTAATGACTTTCAATTTATAACTTCGGTTTTTTAAAAGATAAATACACTGTTTTCTATATTTCTTTATTTATATTTGTTTATTAAAAATAAGAATAAAGATGTTTATAAACTCAAAAAATGCCTTCATTTCAAAAAAATTCAGAAAGTTAATCAGAAAAAATGTCAGTCAGTGCCGAATTTCCGGTAAGGGCCACTGTACTTATTAGGATTAATAAATAAGACCACTAAGCAAGCAAATTGATTAAACAGATATTTTTAACCTATCTATCTATGTAAATCAACTCTTAAAATAATGAAAAATCTTTAAATCATAAATTGGCATGGTGGTTTTAATACTTGGCGGGGATTTTAATATTTCGCCATTTGATTTCAATATTTTGTCATAAATGCTGTTTCGCCTAGTATAATAGTTTCAATTTATTTCCTTAATTATTATGATAGTTACAAACATGAAGCCTCTGCTAAAATAACATTGTGCACAAATGTGAATGCATCTTCACAAAGTTGCTAAAATTCAAAATTAATCTGAATTAAAAAATGAACATGCTGATTAAATAAATATGCATTGAAACAAAATTAATCCTTACCTTCGATCGAAGTTATTAAAAGGCGGGGGAGGGTTCTTAATAATGTTCATAGGATAGGACGTAAGTTGTCTAAATTTGTCACTGATATTAACTAAACTGTAATTATGGGTTCTGGTTATTAGTTTAAAACATTCACATGAGAATTTTTCCGATAATTCAACAAGAAAGTATTCATCAAAATTTCCTTGAATATCAGTTTAAAAAATTAAATAAAAGTAACGTTTCCGAATAGAGATGATTGTCATGTTCTTTTAACATTTATAATTTTTTTTTAAAGACTGTTTAGGTAAAGATAAAAATTACATTACAAGACAACCTATCATTAGCAGAAAGGCAGTGATGAAGGAAAACAAAAATATGACCCTCTTCCTTTTTTTCTCCTATAGTCCATCTGTTAAGCGAAGGCGATGCACTTTAATGCCTGGAAACTGTTTATGTTTCATTTAGCTCAGTCGGTATATTTTTCTTGGAATGGCTATTTTAAATCGATTCTCAGAAACGGAAACGAGACCATGTGTTTATGAAGATGATACTAACCACAACTGCTAAACATGTTTTTAACTTAATTATACTGATGAGAATTTTATCCTGCGAAGATTTTTTTATATGTATTTGATATAAGTTTTCCAAAAAATAAATATTTTAACAATTTTCTCTGAAGAAATTATTGAGAAAGGGCAATTACCAGTATTTTCATATTTTGGTAACTAAGCTGTAAGAAAACATTCACTTTTCATATCAATTACAAATTTTTTAGAGAATTTGAACGCTAGAATTATGTTTAAAAATTCAAATAATTTGAATATATTATTTAAAATGTAGTTAATTTATATTCAATCAAATCCAATGAACCCTTTTAGGAAGTCACATTAGTTTAAAAAAGCATTATTCTAGAAGGAAAGATAAGTTTAAAAAGCATTCTTTTAGAAGGGCGAATTAGTTTAAATAGCATTCTTTTAGAAGGAAAAATTAGTTTAGATAGCATTCTTTTAGAAGGGAAAATTAGTTTAAACAGCATTCTTTTAGAAGGGCAAATAAATTAGATAGCATTCTTTCAGAAGAGCAAATTAGTTTAGATAGCATTCTTTTAGAAGGGCAAATTAGTTTAAATAGAATTCTTTTACAAGGGCAAATTAGTTTAGATAGTATTCTTTTAGAAGGGCAAATTAGTTTAAATAGCATCCTTTTAGAAGGGCAAATTAGTTTAGATAGCATTCTTTTAGAAGGGCAAATTAGTTTAGATAGCATCCTTTTAGAAGGGCAAATTAGTTTAGATAGCATTCTTTCAGAAGGGTAAATTAGTTTAGATAGCATTCTTTTAGAAGGGCAAACTAGTTTGAACAGCATTCTTTTAGAAGGACAAATTAGTTTAAAAAGCATTCTGTTAGAAGGGCAAATTAGTTTAAATAGCATTCTGTTAGAAGGGCAAATTAGTTTAAATAGCATTCTGTTAAAAGGGCAAATTGGTTTAAATAGCATTCTTTTAGAAGGGCAAATTAGTTTAAATAGCATTCCTTTAGAAGGGAAAAAGTATTTCAAATACCTCACAAACAAAGTTGTGTAAGTTAATTAAGGAAATATCCTTTGTAAGTTAATGAGCGCTGCTCTAATTACAGGTAACTGTTACAAAGGTATTTCAAAGTCATTATACTTTCGTTATTCTGCGTTATGTTCAGAAAAGCCGCTAAGCGATTTTCACACTTTTCACGCTAGAATTAATAAGTTAATGTCTTTTATTAGGAGCATTTTAGATAACAATTTCCTTAATAGAAACAGTTAAAACTTTTGAATGGAAATCATAAATTAATGCTTGTTGTTTGTGAACTCATTTATTGGAAAAGATTTAATTCGGTTAAAATAGAGAAACGAAAAGTAAAACAATGAATGTCCTATTTAAGTCTTTCAGTAAAGAAAGTTATTATTTATCGATGAATATGAAATATTTTAAATATTCGAAAGAATTAATGAAGAAAAACATTTTTTGAACAGAAGTGGAAAATATTTTTCAGCTTTATTTATTTTAAATGTTAGATAAAAGTTTTCAATCACGATAAAGAGAATCAATTTTTTCATTTTTTAAAATTTTATTTTGTATAAAAAACTGCTGCACAGTTTCAGCTTGTATTACTTATGTGGACATTATTGTAATTTTCATTCGCAAACATTTCAAATATTTATTTTAAAATTCTCATATTTTTTTAATCTAAAAATTAATTTAAAAAACTGAATAAATAATGTGAATATTTAATCTTTATTAATTTTGAATTCCATCAAATATCCACTGATATATAGAAGTTAAATATAAATCATATAATTAAATATCAACTTATTTAACTTATTAATCTTTATGGAAAGAGCATTAATATGGATTATTTAAACCATTAAAAAGCTGAAAACTTTTTTGGCAAACGTATTTAATTAAATATGATTTCGGCAGAGGTTTTTTTTTTTGTTGTTGTTGTATTTCAGAAGTAACAGAATATTTTGTACAGTAAGCGAGTGTGCAATAAACTTCGTTTCGCCCTAATTCCAAATGTTCTTCCAATTTGTCTTTGTCCAAATGTTCTTCCAAACTGCTCGTTTTATACTGTCATGATTGATCCTTAAAATTTTAGGATGAATTTAAGAGGATGATAGATTCTATTAAGCCTTTTTATGAACTATTCACTTTGAGTCTTAAAAAATGTTATGTACGAGTATTAAAATATAAATATATCAAATTTCTTTTTAACAATTTTTTAAAGGAAATATTATTTTATTTAATTAAAAGATAGATAGATAGATAGATAGATTTAAAATTTTAAAATATTTCAGCTGAATCAATGCTTAATTTTTTCTATTATTTTCTTTTATTAAATTAAATAAATTTATTTAGAATAAAACTTAGTATAATTTTGTAATTCCATTTAAATGCTAATTTTTTAGAAATATTTTTATGCACATTTATTCCATTTTCAAAAAAATTCATGTTTCTCAGAACAAAATTTAACTTTTAATTATCTAAAATGATTCGAAACATAAAATGCATACTCTAATTTTCCTTTAATGTTTAACCAAAATCTGTATTTACCATTCTGTTTAATTTTTTTAAAAGAATTGACACTCGAGAAGCATTTTAAAGATACTTAAACCTAATTACAAAATCATTTTGGCCCATTCAATTAAAATGTTCTTTTTTTCTAGGCTTTTAAATTTTAATTTTATTGAAAATTTTATAATGTATCTTACAATACTATTTTAATTTAATATATGATGAAGAAACGATAGAAATAAAATTTCACATTTCCTTTCATTTGATTTCGAAATCCACTGTCCTTTTATATAGAGAAAAATATTTCTTAGACATTAAAAGCTTATGATTTATGATCGAAATAAAATTTTATCATTCGGGTATTAAAAAAATCCCGAGATTCTGCATTATTCGAAAGTAAAATAAATATTATTCTTTCAAAAATTAATAAATATTCTACATACCAACGGCAATGTTTTCTTCCACTCTTTCGAACCTTCTATTCTCTCCCAAAGGATAAAACAAACATGCTGAAAAAAAAAGAAACAGAATATCGTAAACAGAACTGATACCAAACGATAGTTGACATAAATAAACAAAATGTGATTAAATAAAAATAAATATTATTCAGATATTTTCAAAATACTTCAAAAAATCAATAAACAGTTTTGGAATATATAAGCAATAGGATTAAAAATTCCCTCTTTGACTTTAGGTTGAAGATTATTTTATTTAAAAAATAGATTCCTTAATTTCTCAAAATGATAATTTAAATTCCAGCCTTTTCAAATGTACCTGTACCTATTCGCATAAGTTAATCTGAAGATTTTTTTTTAAAAATGAACATTTGAGAAAAAAATTGGAAAATGTTTTTTTAAATATAAAATGTATTAAATGGAAAAATTTCATGCCTTGTTTCTTAGATTTAAATTTCATGATTCTTTATTTTTTTATTTATATAGATACATAGCTTTTATTTTAATATTAAGCCAGATAACTGTGAGCCATTCAAAGGGATAGTATATCTCACAAATATCTGGACGGAAGATTTAATAAAATTAATAAAGATTTAATAAATTAAACAGAAAACCTAAACTTTAAATATTTATGTACATCAAAGTTAAGGCTATTATATTTATGAATAATCATTAAAATCACTTTTTCTTCATGTTTTTTTAATTATAGCATATGTTTATGCTTAAATAGTACTTAAATAGTAAAGGAAGAATATATATATATACATTTATATTTAAATTTGTAGCTAAAAACCCTAGAATCAATGATGCAATAACACTACACAGAAAAATGCACCAATAAAAATGTTATAAGATCAAAACAAAACGGAAATAGAAAGAAAAATGGGAAAAAGTTAATAAAAAATTGGAAAAATATTTATAAACGTGTAGAATTTTATTCTCAATTTATAGATCAGATCTTTATCAGTAAGAATTTATTTTCATGCCTCATTCACGACCGTATCATTTAACATGATCTTGATTTCTGACCATAAAATGATCTTTTTACAGCGAGGTCACAACAGGGGCGTTACTTTTAGAGTAACTGTTAAAAAAACAGCACCACCCTGGCAATAGAGATTATATCAACGAATCGAATAATAAGTTAAAATTTAAAAAAATTGATCATTTTTACGGTTATGTATCCAAAGATAAGTACCCGTATTTTTATGTGAACAAACCTTCATCCCTTATTCGAACACATTCTTCTATTAGAAGTCCAAAATCGAACCACTGAACATAAGTGACTATATTTTTATGTGAACATAAGTGACTGCATTTTTATGTGAACAAACCTTCATCCCTTATTCGAACACATTCTTCTATTAGAAGTCCAAAATCGAGCCACTGAACATAAGTGACTGTATTTTTATGTGAACATAAGTGACCGTATTTTTATGTGAACAAACCTTCACCCCTTATTCGAACACATTCTTCTATTAGAAGTCCAAAATCGAACCTCTGAAGTCCAAAGTTAACGGTGCAATTGTATTTCGATTTATGCCTCTTTTATCAAAAAGCAACCAGATTGGGGATCCTAGATGCTACCTTTCTAATCTACATACTTCTTTTAGAACGTATATTCAATATTGAGAATGTTTTGCAGAATTATTAATAAGATTCTCGTAATTCCAGGTTATAAGTATCAATCTAAATATTTGGTCAATAATCGTGCAATTATAAAAAAAATCGCAGTCTTTTTTTGTTGTTGTTGCCTACATCCAATCTTCCATCAGAGATTGGAAAATCGTAGCATTCAAGTCCGAAGTTAATGGCATCGTTCTACTCCGATTTACGCCTCCATTATCAAAAAGCAATCCATATTGCAGATCCTAGATGCTACCTTTCCAAACTATCTATTTCTTTTAGAACGTATATTCAATATTTGGAATGTTTCGCAGAATTATTAATAAGATTCTCGTAATTCCAGGTTATGGGTATCAATCTAAATATTTGGCCAATAATCGTGCAATTATGAAAAAAAAATCCCAGTCTTTTTTTTGTTGCCTACATTCAATCTTCCATCAGAGATTGGAAAATCGTAGCATTCAAGTCCGAAGTTAATGGCATCGTTCTACTCCGATTTACGCCTCCATTATCAAAAAGAAATCAAGGTTGCGGATCACTATAAGCAGCCCTAAATCTTCCCTTTCAAATAGATATCTCTCGGATCGGAAACGAAATTTTCTTCCAGATATCCTCTTGAGCCTAACTAACCCAGTGACACGGAATCTCGGGCAGCGGTGACCCAGTACGGATCCTCTTCTTGAGCAGTTTTCGGACGCTACGAGGGTGGTTTGATTTCATTATCTTGACGGAAGATCGCCTGCCACGGTTGAGTGACCAATGGCCAAATTCACGGGACAATGGGCCGGCGACCACTGATGCCTGCCCGAGGAACAAAAGGTAAGCAACTTGCTGGAAATGGCGCGGTCAGTTGGGGTTGATGAGTTTCGTTTGGGAAAAGTAGGATTTGGTGACTGGATGTGGATGATTGAAGATGATAGTAAATAGGATTGTGCATAAAGAGGGCTTTAAGAAGAAGGCATATTTCTACATTCTGTATTGCAGTTTAATTACTATTATTATTGCTACATAAGTCATAAAACAATTAAATTTAATGTGATATTGCTTTTAGACTGTCGTAGTATCAGTAAATTACTTGATACCATAGACATATTTAAAATTCCAGCAAAAAAATGCTTTACAGATAGTTAGGTCGAAAAGTACCAAAATTGGAAAGCAGTTCGTTTTTGGGTAGTATTCAAGTGCTCTTTTAAACTTTAAACACTTTTAAAAAAGTGTTTCAAGATTAAACAGTAACTATATTTATGAAAGTACGATTTTCAATATTGTTCTGTGTTTCAGTTACTACAATTTTAAACGTACACGTTTCAATTATTTTTTGTTTCAGTAACTACAATAATAAACTACGAGTTTCAATATTTTTCTGTGTTTCAGTAACTACATTTGTAAACGTACACTTTTCAATATTTTTCGCTCTTTCAGTAACTACATTTATAAACGTTCGCTTTCAATATTTTTACTGTTCCAATAGCAACATATATAAATGTATGGTTTTCAATATTTTTCACTGTTTCAGTAACATCATTTATAAACGTACGCCTTTCAATATTTTTCACTGTTTCAGTAACTACATTTGTAAACGTACACGTTTCAATATTTTTAACTCTTTCAGTAACAGCATTTATAAACACACGCTTTTCAACATTTTTTACTGTTTCAGTAGCTACATTTATAACTTACTACATTTAACTACATTTATAAATTTATTCAGTAGCTACATATAAACTCACGCTTTTGAATATTTTTCACTGTTTCAGTAACTATGTTTATAAACGCACATGTTTCAATAATTTCCTCTATTTCAGTAGCTACATTTATAAATGTATGATTTTCAATATTTTTCACTGTTTCAGTAACAATGTTTATAAACGTACATGTTTCAATATTTTTCACTGTTTCAATAGCTACATTTATAAACGTACGCTTTTCAATATCTTTCACTGTTTCAATAACAATCCATAAACGTACACTTTTCAATATTTTTCACTGTTTTAGTAACTACATTTATAAACGTACGCGTTACGATATTAAATAAGTTTCTTGTACGCTTGTTACGGTTATTAAAATTAAAATAATTTTTCTAAAAATAGTATAAATATAAACGAATCCATTCTAAAACATTTTCATACTATGATGCTACAACTGGGAGTCGAATTTCGTTTACATTTTGCTTGTTAACTTAAAGCTTATTTGACATTACATATTTTGAGGTAAACATTTTTTGAACTCAGATTCAAAAGCGAAATGAACAAGTATCTGTCATATTATATATTCTTAAGTGAGATCCAATATCTAGTGAGGTTAAATCATTCCTGCTCCAAAATATTTGTTTGAATCTCAAACTCCAGCTTGTCGGATACTGTCGGGATTTTTTTCGGAAGGGGGAGGGGGGAATCTAAAAGCATGAAATGGAAAACATTATTTTCCATCTCTGTACTCCCCAAGCTAGGTAACGACCACCTCCTCTCATCGTTACAGGCTTCTCTTTCACATAGTTGCTTACATGAATTTTAAGAACAACTTGAAACTGACATAAAAGTCGTCTGTAACTTGAAATGGCGTCCACGTCATTTTTTCTGATCTCTTTTACCGATGTTTGTTGAAAAAATGTCTCCTTAACAGGAACTATCACTGAAGTGTTCCATTGCAGTAATATCCCACTTTTCACGACAAATTAGCCGGACTACGATAAGACCTTTCTTGTTTAAGTTGTGACACACACCACTTGAAATTATCAAACACTTTCTCACTCCCATGGCAGAATGCATAAAACAAGGAAACCTTTTATTGTCAGCCATGAAACGGGCCTTTGCTTTTAAGCTTGCCCTGACTCTATCTAATGGGGTGAAATATGTGGTTAAAGTCAATGCCAAAGACTTGCGTCAAATTGTAAAGTTTGTGTCATATACCAGTCAAAAACAAAGGAGGAACAGCATTGAACAAGGAATGTTCTTTATACTAAAACAATTACAACTTGAGGGAAAAGTGGATTTTCGGAAAAAATGTGTGGTTAAAGGTGGAGTTTATTTACTTAACCTTCAATGAACAAAAGTTCACTCTTTCTATTCTGGTTAGTAGATATTTTTCTAAAATCCAGACTGATTTGTCTTCGATAAAAACCATTTTTTTTTACGAAAAATTTAGTAAATTTTGTGATTAATAAAGCTGTTAATCAAATTTCAAGCACTATTATTTAGTTTAGAAAGGATTGAATACATGAAATAAATGCAATGTACATTAAAAAATAACTATATTGAAATAAAGATATGGTGTAGCATGAAATACAAATCCTCACATTAAATATACATACATTACAATTTCTGTATATTAATTATATATAAAAATAAATGTATCTGCGTTAAAAATTCTATAGATTAATTACCTATTATATTAAATACATCTGTATTAAAAACTCTATATAATAATTATTTATCATGTTATATTAAACATTCTATCGGTTAATTAAATATTAAATTAAAACATATGTATTACAATTTTTATGTATTAATTATATATCATATTAAATATATCTGTATTAAAAATTCTATATATTAATAATATAACAAATTAAATATATCTGTATTAAAAATTCTATATTTTAATTATATATCTATTAAATATATCTGAAATAAAAATTCTAAAAATTAATTATATATCTATTAAATATAT
>JAOUZG010049812.1:344373-361885 GCA_026289955.1 Argiope argentata | reverse complement strand
TTTTGAAATATTAGCGAAAAACAGCGATTACTATTAGTAATAACCAATGAATCGCATTGGCTGCAACATAATATATATCTTAAGTACGTGATTGGAATGCTAAACTTTGTTATCTTCATACTAGCCTTTAAAAATGTAATAAAGCATTAAAAATAAATTTATTTTTCACTAACCGAACAATAAAATCAGTATCACGTTTTCTTTCTCTTTCAAAGTTTTTAGTTCAATTTTCTACAGCTTTTTTATAACAAAAGACAGTTAAACGGATATTCAGAAATAACCTCAATTCTCAAAAGAAGTACGGAGCACAAATAAATGCTTGTTATTTTGAGCATTTAAGGATTTACCTAGTGATTTACTGGTAAATATTGTATTAAAATAAAATAACAGAGGGAAAACATTTAAACTGTCCTAATTTAATAGCAAAAAAAAAATCAATACAAATTTAATGGTGTGAAAGGTATTCGTGCTGTTTTATAAATTATTTAAATAGGTCAAATTTTAATCTCTTGAGTTCAATTGAACTATCATAAATCGTAACTTGCAATAAACACGCAGTTAGGATAATAAAAGCATTATAAAACTTTTAGAGCTATCGCCTCCTTTCCAGAAAATAGATGTGCATACAAATGAACTTGTTTTAGTAATAGCTTTAAGAGAAATATATATATATACCAGAAAAGAAATGTTTCTTTTCTGATTTTCAAAAGTTTAAGCACGGATTATTTATATTTTAAAAGCCAAATGATTTACAAAATGTAATAAAACGGTAGCATAATAATTCTTCTGTGGTTTTTATTAGGTCAAATAACAAATGCAGTGTTCAAAATTTTAAACACGGATAAAAAAAATAAAAGGGTTTTGTTTCGCTATATTCTACATTAGATTCCAATATATATAATTCTTTTGAAAAGGATTTTTTTGTTTATTTATTTTCTTTTTTATTTAGGAAATGGGTGATCCTTTGATTTAATAGCTTCTATTATTTTAAAATTACAAGCTTTAAGTTTTAATCAAATAAAGAAAACGATGCTTTTATAATAAATAATTGAAAGTAGAATGTTTTCGATCGCTGCAAAACGATCGATAAAAAAACAAATAAAGGCTTAGTATTTAATTAAAAAAAAGACATTTCGTCTTTAATTTTGTAAAATTGCGAAATTTTCTGTGCCATTGAAATAAAAGTAAAATATTCCGTTATTATGAATTTTTTAAAGAAATTTGAAAAATAATTTGGTTTCCGATAAGAATAATCCAAGTGGAACGTTACAATTATAGAATGAAATCACTCCATTGGAATTAAGAAATGCACATAAACTTCATTCCTATACCTAATCCATAATAGAATTTAAAATTGCAATAAAAAAGTCCTTGATATATGTTTATCTTTGAAATCACATAAATACAAGGTCCAATGAACAATAGAAATAAAAAGCAATAGAGTCTGCCAGGGGGTTCATAGTATGCTATTATTGAAACCAAACGATAACAAAACAAAGTTAGGTAAAAGGTTCATTTCGGCATGTTTTTTTTATTATTATTAATGATGTCATTTATTATCAATTGAAAAAGTTTTATTTTTTAATTAAGAATTTAATTATTGTCATTAAACTATTTAACAACCCGAATATGCGACTTAAAAATAATTAGAAGTATTTAAACGAAATAGCACTTAGAAAAAGACAAATAAATAAATGGATGGATGAAGTTCTCAATAATCTATTTATTTAAAATTCGTTAAAGATATTCATATTAATGACCTTGAAATAAGGACATTTATACTGAATAAAAAGAAACGTTAAGAATTTTTGAGAAGTAATAATGGTTTTATTGAATTCTATGATGACCGACAGCAAAAATGACTTAGAAGGCAATTTTATAAAAATAACTGCCGTATTACTTTAAGAAAACGTATTTTTGTATAACAACTTTGAAAGAAATTTCATCTTCGGAACCAAACAATTCGGTTGGAATAAAATTGCTCTTACTCCCGCCATGCGTATGTAAAATTATACTAATTCGAATATATAATATAAGAATATACTAAGTCAAATAAAAAAAGCATAATTCTGATAATATTAATTCTAATAAAAATTCATAATTCTGATAATACTAATTTAAGTGAAGTGCATAATTCTGATTATACCAATTCAAATAAAAATGCATAATTCTGATAAAACTAATTCAAATAAAAATGCATAATTCTAATAATACTAATTCAAATAAAAACGTATAATTCTAAAAATACCAATTCAAGAGAAAATGTATAATACTTATAATATTAATTCAATTCAAATGAAAATGCATAATTTTCAAATTCTGAAAGAACTAAATCTTGAATTCTGTTTTTCGCACAAATTAGCCAGAAAGATAATAGAAAAGAAACAAGCATTTTAATTAATATTTGAAGTTTCATATCATTAGCCGACTGTAATTTTATTAGATAATTTTTTTCAAACTTTCATTCAAGTAGTTAATTTAAAGAGATTTAAATGAAAAAGTTCGATAATATAATTTTTGGGAAGGGTCCTTAAGTGAATGCTTATTTTAAATATTAAAACCTTGATTAAATTTACATAACATCAAATATTTAGTAATATCCTAGTAAATTTAACCGTCATCTAAATTATCATCTAATCGGGTATTCTGATAGAAACCCCGATTGTTTTAGATATAATAAACACCATTTCAACAATTTTAAGCTAATAACCAATTACCTAAAGTACTTTCGTCCGTTAACGCTATCTATTTTAGGAAATACTATTTTTTTTAAAAAAAAACTTTTAGTGTTCCAAATATGACTTAAAAATGCAATTTTACGGAACACGACTATTTTTCTCACATTCTATACAACATATGTCAGACAAATTGCAAACAAGCAATGCTAAAGCAGTGCAAAACGCATCCAAGTTCAACAAAAGGCCTAAGGGCAAATATTACTGATGGACTTGAAAACAAATGGAGCCAAATGAACCAAATGACCGAGTCAAAAAACAAAAGAGATGACAAACAAGGACACTCAGAAGTTGTTTGATAAAAATCTGATCCACAGAATATTATGTCAACCGGACTTTTTCCATCGTTGTTGTCCTGCATCAGTAACGAAGCGTTACAAAAGAATTTACATTTTCGCGCTCGAAAGTACGTTAGTTTGAACAAATTGTATATCAATGGTTTCTGATGTTTTGTAACAAGCTTTTGCGTTCTTTATTACTTCTGTAATCAGTTTCATAATTACAAAGAATTTTCACATCATAAATCTCGGCATAAAAATGCATTACCATAAAAATGAATAAATTTTAAATTTTCCCAGAAGAAAAATTGTTTATATTCGGTTCAGAAACGAAATAACTGAATTCTTTTAATTGAAATGAAATAAATAACTCAATTAAAATGCAATAATTATCAACGTAATATCATAAGCAACTTATTCAGCATAAATTTTAATTGAATAAGTACATAGTAGCTCATTTTGATGTTATTTCTCATAATTATTAAATAAATATGTTAATTTATTAAAAGTTAATTAATATAATTATTATTTTAAACGAAATTATCAGTATGGAAATAGATCTCAACTTTTGTAAAAAAATATACATTTTCTTTTTCTTTTCTTTATTTATTCGGAACAGTTGGCAACGCAGAATAAATATCTTATTAAGAATTTCAATAATTATAAATTTCAGTAAATAATGTTTTTTTTTTTTCAAAATTATAATTGATTAGCTAAATTTTATAAATATGTAGTTTATAAAAATGAATAAATATGTAGTATTAAAATATTTGTAGTAAATAAATATTTTTAGTAAATGTCACAAATATTTTATTTTTCTTGATAAAAATTAAAAAGTACACTTTATTATAATTACTTTAATTTTTGTATAATTTCTAATAAGAAAACAGTTTTCTAATTATAAATAATTATTAATAAAAAAATTACAATTTAGTGTTCAACTATTAATTGTACTGTTATAGTATTTTTATTCCTATAATTATTATTAATAAATGAAAAAAATAATAATTCATCCGTATCCAAATTTTGAAATTGCATATATGGAGTATAATATCATTTATAAACATTCAAAAATATCAACTAAATAATAAAAGACACTCATACAAAAAATTAAATTAATCTTTATAGAAAATTAATTATTTATTTTAAAAAAATCTAACTTAGAAAAGTCCGGTCTCGATGATTAACTTTTATTGAAACATATAACGTAATCTCATTAAAAAAACCTGGTAAAGAAATAAACCATATAGCAATAAAAAAAGTGTTTGCTGAGAAATAATATTTTTTCTCAGATCCATCTAATGTTTTTCCAACGATATGAAAAATAATCTTCTATAAATATTATTTATATCAAAGAGAGAAAAAAAAAGTCGTCTGCTATAAAACGCAAAAGATTATTTTCCCTCAACGCAACTCCAAAAAGAAGAAGAATACGTGATGAAGACCGAATGTCCAGATGATTCATTTAACTGCCATGAGCTCGGCTGGAAAAGGTGATTTTTAGCCTTCTTTTTTGCTACACTATCTTGTCACGACTCATCGTGGGGCCATCACGTTACATCCGTTACTTACTACCGCCTTGAAACACGTGAAGATACAATTGGTACGTACCCTACTGAACGAATTTATTTTTTATCCAGGAGAAACGTTAGCATGGACGCTTTGTGTTTGTCCCTAGTTCCGCGTTGTTATGACATGGATATCGTAAAAAGAAGAACACTTCGTTGTGCGAGTGGTTTCCGAAAATGTGGTTTTAATGTTGCACGTCACGCATTATTCGTTAGGGTATTTTGCTACATTCTATTTTCGAGTTGCGAATTGTACCAGGTGAGAAAGAGGGGTAACCTTGAATTGGAAATAATCGAGTGCTTTGTAGGCATATATATGTTCCTTGGTAATGTTTTTTTAAAGGAAAAATGGTAATTTAATTTGTATTAAGAATCACATATCTTTTATAATATTTATAGTGTTCCAAATGTGAATTATAAAAATAGAATGTTATTCGTGGTTCAAAATTCAAGTTATATTTATTATTATTACATTTCATGCGAAATTTATTTGGTGATGTTTCGTAAAATCAGCCGTTTGTATGCAAATGGTGCTCACACTGCCCTTTTGAGCTGATGTGGCAATGAAATAAAAAAAAATAGTGTAAATGTTGAACTCACTAGAAATCGTATATTTGCTAAATGTAAGGAAAATATATTCTAATATCGCAAACTGAAACAAATCAATGCAAAATAGATTTTTTTTTTACCGTATCAGAACATGATATTGAAATTGGGAATGAGGTTTGTGGAGTCAACAAAAATTCATAGGCGAAAAATAAAAATTTTAATCCGTAGGCCAAAAGTAAAAATTTTATTATCTGCACGAGCATCTCAAAAAATCAGTTATTAATAACGCGTTGCCGTTGCATTTACAAAAGCTCCGATTTAAAATATAAGTTAATGACTACAGCCAATAAAACGTAGAAAAATTTCATTTTGAGCAAATGAAATAATTAGGAAACGTGATATTTTTTTAACCCTTTAACTGCTTTATTTTCCTTACTATCTGATAAGATGACACCTTCTATTTTTGGAATATTATCGTATTTTGATTCACATGGAAACCCAGAGAATACTTGGCTTATCTACGTATTCGAAGTCATTTTACTATTAAATTATAATCATGAATGATTTTTTACAACTATCAAAATTCGATAAATCGATGCATGGGCAAACCGCTTAAGGGGTTAAACAATAAATGTGAGACAAAGTTTTTTTGGATCGTTTGCAATACTAAAGTGACTCATTCGATGAAACCATTAAAATGAATAAAGAATATAATTTAACTAGCACGAGCACGTGGTGTTTGGCCGTTCAAGAAATGATGTTCTAACATGATACCTTGAAATATACATAGCAGACTTCCTTTTAATCTTTTTTATTTGTATTTATATTATTAAGTATAAATGAATTTTATATGAAAAAAACTTAAAAAAACTTGCAACGCCGTGCGCATATTGTTAGTTATTTCTAAAAGTAATCGACCGCTTAAATTGTGCATTCAAAACAGCAATATTTCAATGCATATATAAACAATATCGTTATCGTTCAGAATTTGAAAAAGCATACTAAAAAAATTTGTAACGAAGATTGTAACAAAAATTTTGTTACGAAAAATTTGTAACAAAATATCATTGATTTTATGTTAGCCTTCAAAAGTCAATGACAAAACAGAGGTAAAATATTAACATGTCCCTTTAGCCATTTATCCATTCCCAATAATTACTTTCATACAATTCTTTGAAAATGTATTAGTTTCTGAGCTACTTCTGTAAGTAATTCCCACTTTAAATTGCGCGTTTTCAGTAGTACGATAACTTCTCAATGTTCCGCAAATCGGTTGCCTGTAAACTATTTCATTATCATTCAAAATGTGGCTTAAGACAAAAAACGTCGTGAAAAATATAACACTCATTACCATTATCGCACTTTACATTCCTCACGAACTACACGACGCCACATCACGAAAACTTTGCACCTAAACCATTAAGACAGTCGAATGAAAAGGAAACTTTGCAATGGGCAATCCAAATCACAGCTCTCCCACAAATATCCATTACCTCCCAAAGTTTCAGAAGGTAAGGAACAATAACCTTCCTCTCATGTATCATATGTGATCCATAAGTCATTCATTATCAAGTTGCATGTATGTGATTAAAGAAACAATACTTTTCTTGCTTTTCCTTTCCTCGGTAACTCGATTTTAGTGTCAAGGTGCCACGGCAACTCGAGCGCCCACCAGTTACGTGAAACGGATACATTGTTTCCGGAAAAACAATATCATTCTCTGAGTATAACTTTGATCGGACCTCTCCATCATGTAAAGGTACAATAAGGTAGTGTACATATTTCACCTTATTATGGCTGCGCTAAAACAATCGAGGCAGTTTCATTAAGTCCAGTTCTAGTTTGGCCAACCAAGCACAGAGACTTCATTACTGGAACATAGCTTTAGGCATACAAGGATTTATGTTGAGGTATTGTTTGGGTTCTTTGAAAGTAACTGGAAGATGATACAATAAACTTAATTAAGAGAAGTAATATCACAATGAGAATTTTGTGGGTGGTTGACTCTTTGGTTAATGGTCATAATTTAATGGTTTGGGGGGTTCACCAGTCATGATTTAGAAATTACCACCAATGCATTATTTCGGTCATCATTTCTTACGTCATGAAAGAATGTGGTTGTATAACAGTCGAAGCAAAGTTACTGCATTATCATCTCACTTCGCGTTAAAACTAATTTAGTAGGCAAATAATCATAATTTAATATGGTCTATTATGAAATTATGTCTATTTTATCCAAAAAAAACCCTTTAATTAAGCCTTTAAGAGTTTTAATTCAGTACATTCTAGTTTGATTTATTTCGTGAAGATCTTTTGTTAGTTGTATCACTTGTTCTTACTATATTTCAATCTTAAGAAAGATTAGAAAAAGTATGATTGACGTATGTATCGATCATAATTTTTGTATGTGAGAAATAAAATATAATTCTACTTATGAAATAAAATACTTAAATGGATAATGTAAGAATAATCTATATAAATAAAAATGAATCACCAAATGTGCTTCTAAGCGCATAACTCGAGATAGAATCAACTAATTCGGCTAATTTTTTAAAAGTATTTCTGTTAAGACACGATTAAGGTTCTTATAGAGTGAAAAAAACGGACAAATTTCGAGGAAAATAGCAAAAACGATTTTCCAGCCAAAAATCTTATTTCAACATCGTCAAATGAGTAAGACTTCAGGACTGTTTTTTTTTCTTACGATAATGAGGTTATGCTTATCTGACCGATTATTCTGTTTATATTTTTAGAGTTTGATCCATTTAAATTAAAGATTAATAATTAATATATTTTCGGATTCATTTTGAAGTACTTTTGAATTAAAATAAAACAGAATAAAGGAAATTAAAAATTTCTAATCTGTATCGCGTTACCCCAATTGGCGTAGAAATTTCACACACTTGCGTTGCCTCAATTGGCTTTGAAAATTCACGCATCTGCAGTGTTTTGTACTAATTGACAACTGTGTTTTCATATTAATTAAAAGTTTAAAAAATGTGTATACTACTGTTGTAGCTATCTCAATCTAGATCGATAAATAAAATAGATTTGACTTGATTTTAAAGAAATATGGACTTGATTTGTGGTTTTGCTTTATTTCAGGTACGCACTGTAAATAAATTGTGTTTAGGTTAATTGTGTATTTTTCCATGCGTACGAAGTCGCGGGTAAAAGCTATCTTCCTTTAAATTGCATTAGAAGAATAAAGGTTATTGCAAAATTTTCAAATTTATTAACTAATTATTACTGGTTAACAAATTATAGTTATAGATTAACAATAAATAAGTCTTTTTTTTAAAAAAATGAATAAAAAATTTCAAATTAATTGAATTAAAAAAAACCCGGTAAACTTAACGCTGCGATTGCACAACAAATTAACTTATATAATAAAAAATATGTCAATAAATTCTAATTAATAATCCCAGTTAGTTTAAGCACGTGATCTTCAAACAAATTAGCCTATTATATAAAAAATATGCTAATAAACACATAACTTATTTATTTTTTAAAGTAATTTTTTCATGGTCTTGTTTTGATTTCTCAATCGCTTTCAAACTGCATTAAACTCAGCCAAATTCTTCATACAAAATCCGGTATTAAAATTCCAAAATATCAAATTACCAAATTACGCTCTTGCATCATTAAATCCACATAACAAACTGTTTAACAATAATTTTCAAAACCCCAAAACTATGTTTTTCTGTTACAATTTCGGTTATTTGTTTCACAAATCAAAATAAATGATATAAACGTGGGATGAATACATTTATTTGGTTATTCTTTACGTTACCTGAAGCAAATAATTTTTCAATTCAAAACCCATTCATATCAAAAGAAAGGAACCATTTGCATTTATTTACCTCGTGCTGACTATAAATTCATTTGATCAAGCACGTTTTGCGATTGAAAAGGAATCGCCAGACCGTTAAGTATAAATATCCTTTGCATTTTTACTTTGCAGTGCGATGTCAGAAGAAAGAAAAATTTCCAAATCAGAGCGTGACCACCCTGAAATAAGTTTCAGCTCCCTTTTTCCAACCTTGATGTCTCTGACATTGGAAGCTCTGAATAAGAATTCTTAACTAGTATTGTTGGTGGAGATTTAGAATATTTAAATTAGACGAAGATTGACAGGAGGAACCTTCGCATTGTAAGCTCAAAGCGAGAAGTAGTTTCAGAGTTGTTTAAACTTTAATTAGAATCGCTTCTGAAATGATCATATTATGTAAAGGTAACGGTTTAATGGGTTGTGAAAAAAATGATTCTGTGTAGAGTTATTGATTTTGTGAAAAAAAAAGTATTTTAAGAGTTTGTGCAATCATGAATTCTTCGTTGTCTTTTTAACCCAGACGCTAAAACCTAATAAACTTCTGCTATGATTTTCTCTCAAACTGAACTCAAAAGTAATCATATTTCTAAAAGACAGTAAAATTTTTTTATCTGTCTACATAAACTAACTTTGAAAGATTCTTAAATCAAGATAGTACAACTTTTTTAAAATTCAAGTTGTGTTTCATATATTAATCGAATTATTCTGATACAATAAAGACTTATAATTTTTTAAATCAACGTAATAAATATCAATAAGTTATTAAATTTAAATTTTAAAAGCAATTTTTAACTAAAAAATATATATATTCAAATATTAGAAGCAAAATTCATAAAGCAATAGGGAATATTTGTTTTGAAACTCAACAAAGTTCTTTTATCATATTTTCAATATTAAATCTATCATTTATTAAAAACATTCAGAAATTATAATGATTTATTAGAATTGAATTTTTATCTTTTCAATACTTTTTGTTTATTACACCAATTTGATTTCAACATACAAACAAATAACTCTAATATTATGTATTTTGCTTATGTCAGTACATTTTTTTTTTCAAATTTTGTAGAGAACCAATCTAAAATTAAAGAAATAAAAATTCAAGACTAAACATGTGTTAATGCTTTTTAAGTTGTAAAATCAGCTAATAAAAGAAGTGCATTAATTGTTTTAAAATAAACAAACAATAAATAAACAAAATATAATAAATTTAAAACCTTAATATTTCATTATCGTTAAAAGTATATTTTTTCCACCATTTTGAGTGATATGCCCAGAAAATGTAGTTAAACTTGTTTCCAATTTGCATTCATATATAACAAGAAAAGTTTCGTCAATTTTTTTTCCATGTTAGATTAATATTATAAGATTAAATTACTATCATATGAGAACATGATGTTGTTTTGGTTAGGAGGTTTTGGTGTCTCCGAAATTTGAATTCAAAAAATATTCGTTTTTTCATTGGTAGATATCGAGTCGCCTGACCCATAACATTTGAGGTTTGCTTTGTCAGTATTGCTTGAGATATTTAGTTAAATTTATTATCTATTGCTTTTGTTTGCCGCTTCTATGAAATGATGTCATCTTTCAGTTTGTTTATGATTTCTTACTTTTAAATAATTAATCTCACGCTCAGAAAATCATCATTTTTATTATTATTATTTCTTTTCCAGTTTTAAATATCGCAATTTTGTAAAACGCGAATTATATTTATTATTTAATGATTTTATAAGCGCATTCTTACTATTTTTCAAAATACTATATTTCTCAAAATACTATAAATATTAGAATATAATGTTAATATCAATCTGCAATAAGTTCATTGGATTTTATCACATATACAATAGCTTCCAGTAATAGTGAACTTTTCGTCGAAATTACTGAGTTTTTTTTTATCCTAAAAACTTTATTTGGCAGCTAGAAAAATAGAAAATGGAAGTTTAAAAAAATTATCATTTAAAAGAGAGAGAGAGAGAGAAAGGTCTCATATTTTTTTAATCGGTTTAAACTGGTTAATGATTTAAATTAATTTAGACAAATAATCACTTAAAAAATAATATTCTCAAATAATAACTTGAAATTTGCGACTGTAGATTCCATTTTTTTCACCTACAATGAATTAATTTATCAAATAAATATTCATCCTATTACCTTTTTCTAAATATGGAAGTTTTCTAAATTTTTATGGCCATAAAAAATACACAAACTTTATCTTAACTTACAAAATTTGATTATTCTATCTGACCGAATATAAAAGTTCCCATTGATAAAAATTTAATTCCCCCAACAGTGAAATAAAGATCTAATCGCATCCTATACGAATCAAAGTCTACTTAATCCCAGAATTGCCTGCGAGGAACTGATATCGCCCGAAACTATACAAGGGGATTTAAAAAAAGTTACATGATTACAGAAAACAATCGTTAACTTCCAAGGGGGAAACATTTTTCCACGTCTCAGATTCGATTCGGCAGCGCACCCAGATAAACGTAACCTACACAGTTTAAATTTATATGCGACAGGAATTCATAATCATGCGGTGTGACACACTTTCCGCATGCCTCCGTTAAACAGGAAGAATCGGTGGGCTCAGGGCCACTGGTGGTTGGTTGACTGCGACAGTAGGTGACAGTGAAAAGGGGTTCCAGAAGGAAGTGTAACAGCAAGAACAGTTATCAGATCTTAACTGCGGAGACTGCCGGTTTTTGGATCTTTAATTCACGTGCTTTTTTTCCCTAATGGAGATTAAAAATTACAGCCTTGATACGTGAAGTCGAAATTATATAAATGATTGAGGAACGGGAAACAAAAATAATCGTGGCTGGCAGGTATAATTTTTCAATGAAAAATGGCAACTTTATATACTGTTCGGTAATTATGTGCGGATGTTTACAACCTTGATAACATAAATAATATGAATAAAGATTAAAGTGAAATCTGCTATGCATATTTCAATGTATCATGTCAGAATATCATTTCTTGAGCGGCCAAGCACCATGTGCTCGTGCGAGTTAAATTATATTTTTAATCATTTTAATCGTTTCATAGATTAAGTCATTTTATTTTTGCAAACGATAAAAAAAAGACTTTGTCTCACCTTTATTGTTTAAAAAATATATCACATTTTCTATTTATTTCATTTCGTGTAATCACGTGCTCAAAATGACATTTTTCTAGGTTTTATTTGCTGTAGTCATTAACTTATTTTTTTTAATCAATGAAAATATTACTGTTTTTAAGTGATGATTTGTCTTAATTAATTTAATTCATTAACCAGTTTAAACCAGTTTGAAATAATCATGAGATTTCTCGCTAATGATAATTTTTTTGACTTTCATTTTCAATTTTTCTAGCTGGCAAACAAAGTTTTGGAAATCAACCAATTTTGATACGAAAGAAAAAAAGGCAATTTTGACGAAAAGTGCACTATTACTGGAAGCTATTGTATATGTGGTAAAATCCAATGAACGTAATGCAGATTGATATTAAAATTATATTCTAATATTTACAGTATTTTCAGAAATAAATTGATAAGAATACGTATATAATATCATTAAAGAATAAATATAAGTCGCGTTTTGCAAAATTGCGATAGCTAAAACTATAAAAGAATTCCACACACACACACACAAAACGATAATATTGTGAACGTGAGATTAATTATTTAAAAGTAAGAAATCGTAAACAAACTGGAAGATGACGTCATTTTATAGAAACGACCAACAAAAAGCAATTGATAATAAATTTAATTAAATACCTCAAACAATACAGGCAAAACAAACCTCAAATGGCATGGGTCAGGCGACTCGCTATCTACCAATGAAAAAAACCCGAATATTTTTTGCCTCCAAATTTTTAACATACCAAAACCTCCTAACTAACACAACATCATGTTTTCACATGACAAAACATTTCGTTAAGAATCAAATTATTATTATTATTATTATAACTATGCATATAAAACAGTTTAATATAATCATAAAAATAAAATTGAAAACTTAGAAAAATTATTCCGTCAAATTTGAGTAAGACAAAAATAAATGATTCTTTGTATTGAAATCGAGCTCTGATTTATAAATAGAAAAATCCCTCTTACTATTTTAGAAAAGACTAACATTAAATCTAAGGGAATGATTGCGGTTACAGAGGTTTGCATTTATACAAAAGAGACATTCATTTATTCATTCCATTTCCACCAGAATGCCGTCAAAGTGCATTTTTGAAGCGTTACTTAACTAAGATGAATCACCCTGATCAAAATTTCTCTTTGAAAAAAAGATTTACATATCATTTTTACCATCCTTTAAATTTACTGTTAAAGTTGGAATAATAAATTACCATAACCATTTCCCTACAGTGGTGCTTTTCTTTATTCAGAAAAAGCACCATCTTAAAGAGTAGGCGGTAGACTTCTATCCAAAACCACTCTTTAATTTTAGAACTTGTAATCCAATCCGAACAACCCAACCCAACTTCAACCCCTCTTTTCTTGCCTGCCTAGCTTGTAACTTTCACTTATTGGGTCCCATTTTTTGCACAGCGGGGATTACATGGTCGTGGCATTCACCTTTCGCTTGGCTCTTCGCCAGGAAAATGCACGGATAGTAAGTAAGCAGTAAATTCATTTCCAAAAGCGACTTTTTCTCCATCCCCGGGCCGCCTTTATAGAGGAACCGTCCCCCTATTGGATCTGTTTTGAGCTGAATATAGGTATTTAGTCCCGGAATTTATTGCTTGTCACAAAACGTTCGGTAAATTGCGGGGCTCATCCCTCCCAAAGGGAAGGAATAATCATGAATCATTAATGTGTCACGTGTACGTGCTTTTAATTCGAAATGAGCGCGTAATGTGTGGAAAAGGAAGATGTATTTGGATCAATCGCTTCCTTTTTTGGGTCAAGCAATGCTAATGGGATGATGGATTTATTATTAACTGAGGGAAAACGGAAACGTAGTTTTGAAAGAAACTATATTAAAATAGTTTGCAAAACTGATAGGGCTCCAACAGCGTTAAAGATATATCTGGAAACATTTATATTTGTAATAGTTTCACAACTACATAAATAGTTCAATTAATGTTCCAAGATTGACGATGATTGATCAATTAGTAAGAGTAATTAGTTAAATTTCTAGCAAATGCATATTTAGCTGTGACTAATAAACAAGGAATTTTGAGCTTTAGAAACTTATCTCGATATATATTGGGAATTGCTTCTCCAATGCACAACTACGTTCAATTAATATTCAAGCTTCACGATGATTGGCTAATTAGTAAGAGTAATTAGTTGAATTTCTAGCAAAGGATATTTAGCTGTGACTAATAACCAAAGAATATATAGCTTTAGAAATTTATCTCAATCTATATATATATTGGGAATTGCTTATTCATTGCACAACTTTCAATAAATGTTCAAGATTGACTATGATTGCTTAATTAGTGAGAGTAATTAGTTGAATTGCAAGCAGACGAATCTTTAGCTGCGACTAATAAACAAGGAATTTACAATTTTAGAAACTTATTTCAATATATATTGGGAATTGTCTCTCCAATGCACAACTAAGTTCAACTAATGTTCAAGATTGACGATGATTGATCAACTAGTAAGAGTAATTAGTCGAATTTCTAGCAGATGGATATTTAGCTGCGACTAATAAACAAGGAATTTAGAGATTTAGAAATTTATCTCAATATATATTGGGAATTGTTTCTCCATTGCACAATATAGGTCAATTAATATTCAAGATTGATGATGATTGGTTAATTAATAAGAGTAATTAGTCGAATTTCAAGCAAATGGATATTTAGCTGTGATTAATAAACAAGGAATTTATAGCTTTAGAAATTTATCGCAATATATATTGGGAATTGTTTCACCATGGGACAACTACGTTCAATTATTGTTCAAGCTTGACGATGATTGGTTAATTAGTAAGAGTAATTAGTCGAATTTCTAGCAGATGGATGTTTAGCTGCGACTAATAAATAAGAAATTTACAGCTTTATATATATATATATATATATATATATATATATATATATATAATCAGAAAGAAGATTTGTCTGCAAGTAAAGTTTTAAAAAACTAAAATAAATTATAAATTCGGTTTTTATCTTTATCTTTTTAATACGAACTATCCATTTATAAGGGGGCAAAAATGAAATATTTTATTTAAAATCTTAAAAACTCATTTCATTTTTTAAAATATCAAACAGTTTTAAATCGGAATTATGTAAGTTAAACAAGAGGTCCAATTACTCAAGTTAAAAAAAGAAAAATGATAGCTGAAGAGATTTTGAAATTTTTATCTTAATATGTAAACGCTCCCCATAAAAAATTTAAACTTCTTCACATTCTCAATTACATTCTCAAAAGCGAGATTGGGGGGGGGGGAAGAGAACAAGAGACTAAGCGGTAAAACGATGATACCGTGCCAAAAAAGCAAATTCTTTTCTTTTGGGGTGGATATAATTTCTGCTTCAGTGGAGACTTTGTTTTAAAACCTCTTCATAACCCAGGAAGGAAATGTAAATGTTTGCACCCTTCAAGTCTTCCCCAAATGCCAGAAAGAGAACACTATAAAAGGTTTTTATTTTATTTTAACGAGGTCAGGTATATGTTACCACAAATGAGCACTTTTTTTGCAAGTTTAGAAAAAATTTAGTTTACTCACAGAAATAGGAAATTATTCTTTAGATTAATGAGTTTAAAAAGAAATATTTCTTAAAATGCTGTTTCTTCGCATCTTTTATGAGAAATTATTCCAAACTGCAACTTTATAGCGTTGAAAATGTTACAAAAAAGATAAAACAAGAAAACTATTTTGAATTTATTAAGTAACTCAATAAGTATAAAAAATATTTAATAGGGTAACATAACGCTAGGCTAAGTTTACAGTATTAGTTTCAAATATATAATAATAACAACAAAATAGGCGGAAATTTTCGGAAACAATCATTATTTACTCGTTTGGTTCTTTCTAAATATTTACAGCTTTAAAGACCACAACTGAAACTTCTTTGGACAGCCAGTTAGAGGTAAAGTTACATGAGCGACTATAAATTCATCATTAGTAAGTTATCTTGGATTATTTTAAAATGTATCAAAAGATTCGCATAATCTTTAGTCTGAACTTTATAAAATGAATCAAGTATTTTGAAATGACAAGAATCAAGTATTTTGAATGACAAGAATCAAGTATTTTGAATGATAAGAATCAAGTATTTTGATTTGAACTTTTATCACTTTATTTTGAGTTACAATTTTTTTTCATTATCTATAAAACCATATTGTGAGCGTATTTTTTTGTCGTTAAAAGTATAAATTAATTCCGCAAAATTTAAAAATATATATTTGTAAATAAGTTTCAGTTATTTGATTTTTAAAAATTTGGAATGGCTGGGGTGACTTAAGTGAGAAATAATTAGCGAAATCGACCAATTTACCATGTTAAAACCCTTCAACTCCTATAAAGCTGAAAATTTATCACAACTTTTTCATAAATACTTGTTCTTACTAAATCTTAGCTACTCTCTTAGCAACTCTTACAATTAGCTTAGTTAAAAAAAAGTTTCTGGTTAGGCTGCAATTTCAGAAGAGCACGAAATAACAACATTAATCAAATAATACATAAATACAATTAAATAAACATTGTTTATTTTATGGTATTTATGTACACGGGAAAAATAGGATCACAGTAGTTATATGTTTTTGTAGGTATTTCCCATAAAATATTAAGTTTATAAAATACTTAATAATGTCATTGTTATTTCTTGACTAGTTTTCAAGTATATGTAAGGTCTCTTCTGTAAGATCTCTTGTAGAAAAAAAATCCCTGTTTGAAGGTGAATTTTAATTAAGGGGGGGGGGGGTTACAGGGTTCATTTTTTAAAATTAAAATTTATGTTTGATCATAATAAGATCTTAATGTTTTAGCAATTCTCATAACAGAAATCCTATTTTCAAGTTTAAATGCTATCTTAAAAATTCTTTTAGTTTCATTCGCTTTAAATGATAAAGGAAATAAAAATAAAATAATAACAATATTAAAGCAATAACAAGATTAGAAGAACCATTTTAAAACAAGAACAATCATATTAAAGACAGATGCAGTTTAATTCACTTCAGGTAAGTTAACTTGCACATTATTTCCATATAGAACGTACAAATTATCGAATAATCCAAAGGAACCTCCTAGAATCAATCGAGGGACTAAATTTAATAACCTGAAAACGAGCATTCATTTTATATGACAGCACCTGAGACTTAAAACATTGCTTGGAAATATTCTCAACACTACCTCCCCAAAATTCTTCAGTCCGTTTGGTTCAAGATTTATAATTTAAAAAAATACTGATTCCCTGATTCTTTTTGACTACCAAGATGAATGCTTGCTTATCCTTGCTTCAACCTGCCATTTTCTTCTGATAAGTAATTTAATAACATAAACAAGTAATAATCTGAAGATGACCAATCAATTTAAATAACGGTTATGATACTTCCATTATTCCCTGTTAACATCCTCAACACTACATCCCCAAAATTCTTTAGTC